>JAQGAH010000620.1:0-30226 GCA_034696885.1 Lepidocyrtus paradoxus | reverse complement strand
AAGCCATTTGAAAACGGAGAGTGCGAACTTTGGATGGACTGCGGAAATTTTGAAATGATGACTTCATACTCAACACTTGATATCTTTGGCATTTTTAAACGGATTCACCTGAAACTTGATATGGGTGTTCTTGAATACTTAATCCATGCACATGCAAAATTTCAGGTTCAATATACCAAGAGGAACGACGCATCTGATAAGGGAGCTTGAGTCAAAAAGGCCTACGCACCCACTGTATGATTAATATGTTTGTCGTGTTATGTTAAGTGCAGTTGAAAGAAAAAAGGATGCGTTCAGCTAGGTCACAACGTGACTTCAAATAGTAAGGTAATAAAATAAAATGTTTGTAGGATTCAAGCATGCACATATGGCGTAACATCCTCTTTTCGAATAATTGATTGCTTATTTGGAAACAATAATTCTCGATTCTCATATTTGGTCATGATGATTAATAAAACGAATATTATTAGACGTATATAAATTTATAGTGTATATTGGATTATGTTTAAACAGAAGACACAAACAAGCATAGTGGCCTCTGGGGCTTTAGCTACTTGTGATTTTTACTAGATTGAACGAAACTCGCAATTCAAAGTTTCAACAGTCCCATTAGCCGACTGTCAGATTATGTATGCAAATTGCAAACCCAGCTATGCAAACCCATATCCGGCACTATATTAGCTGTCTCTTTGAATTTTTCAAGACATTCCGCTCACCCTACAATACTCTGTATTTGTACAATATCGATTCTGCTCAAATATACTGCTCTCCGCAAATATTTTTCGACTGGAATCCCCGATAAATTTGATATTTGATCATAATTCGCTTTATTAAAAAAACTCGTATTCTATGCCTGACTAAACCAACAAAGACGGCAAAGGGAAGAGCTCAAACACAGCATATATCCGGTCTATTATTGCTTCGCCAAAGATTGTAAATGGAGTCTCCGAGCAATAAAAGCGGAAAATATTATACTTTTATTTTAAAACAGGGACTATAATCAATAGTGAATTCTTCCCGTGCAATTCAATTAAATGGATGCCTCAATGCCAGAAACTCATATTTCTATACACATTCCATTTTTTTTTAAATAAAAAGATAGCCACGGACAATGGGCCCCATTACATTATATCAGCGTCTATTTTATATGATGAAAGGAGAGAGAACAACGTTATCAACTTTCACCACTACGGCATCAGCATCCTTTCGTTTGCTTTCCCCAAGCACCGTCCCCAATATCTACATCCGCTTTCCCTCTCACACACATTTCTATTTTTTTCAATTTCCCAATAGATAAGGGGAAAGGGGATAGTGGTACAGATGCAGAAACTCATTCGTCGAAGAGTAAAACTATTTCAATAAATTCTGGCCCAACAATACGTTGATTATATGAGGGGAAAGTGGAAAGAATATCTAATATTGACATAATGGAAACCGCATAGAGATATTTTCATACTTTCTTCCTCAAACTCATAAAGGGGGATGCAATGGAATGGGGATATGGTGTGTGATGGCATGACCATGGACACTCACATTCTCCCTTTTGCCCTGACTTAAGGTTTTATGCTTTTATATTCCCCTTTATTATTGCATTTTGCTCTTTTTTCCTACCTGCCTGGAAACTATTTCCAAACTTTCATCCCAAGTTCCCTTTGCCTTTTGATGAGAAAATTTGTTTGTAATCCCATGTGGAGCATCCCTTTGTCTATTTTTTGCAAAACTTTTCTCTCTCTCTCCGTGAGTATGGATAGTTTGGAGATCTAATATAGTGAAATTATGTTGGTAGGGTACATATTGGCAAAACTATGAAAACAAAAAAAAAACTTCAATACTTGTACAATAACTCAAGGGTCGTAATAATAAGGGGATATCGTTATTGGCAATATTTATGGATGAGATGGCAAAGGTGCGCGTCTCAAGGAGCTAACTAATATAAAGGAACATATTATATTAGCTAGGTAAATGTTTGTTTTTTTTTTCGAGTAAATATACTCAAGATTGGCCAACTTTATGAAAATAGCATCAGATATGGGTTGGGAAGATGAGTGCATTCATAAAAAGTGAGTAATTGAGCAACTTCAGGGCTACTATTAGGATGCTCGCGATAAAAGTTTTATGTGTGGGATATCTTCATGAAACTGTTTGATACTGGTGGAATTGATGGTGACAATAAAATCTAATTCTGATCACTTTCAGACCTAATCTAGCGATTTCATGTTTGAGCTACCTGTCCTCGCAGCTTATCATACCATAGCTCATGCAGCTGGGAAACTCATTGTTTTTTCGCGTTCTTGCTGAAAGTCTTTGATAACGTTGATATTGATGACTATGCTTGATTGACGATGAAAATAATCTTCCAGTAATAATCATCAATGATTTCAATAAACTAAATTGTTTTGTCGAAGGACAAAATTAGGGCATTTATATAAACTACATCGGGTTAAAAAAATATCTAAGTTACACTTTTATATCGTCCGCAAGTACCTTTGATGTCATTTCATGAATCTATACAAAAAAATGCTTCCCTTACCCTTTTTGATGATGTTTTCGCATCATGTTTGGAATATGTTGGATAAATGCAACCTAAAAGGCAACAAAGCCAAACGCGCGGTTAGCGACATCTATCAAACCGACTTGTAAATGTTTGTTCTCTGAGGAAGATGTTCTCTCTGCTTATGCCTATACTTGCTTATGTTGAGTATTGAACGGGATGAAATAATGAAAATAAACCCATTACGTGCTTGGGTTTTGAAACCCGGCGAATTTGCGAATATTATATATTCTGATATATACATTCAACAATACATTATAATTTATAAAATAGAATGAAAATTCAATGCATCCAATTATTATGCTTCCACACGAATATCAATATCATGAGATCATGACCCATAAAATACAAAACTTGCACATTAACAGACCATCACCACTAAACTTAGTTTAAATCACGAAGGTGAGTTTTTTTGGCTGTTAATATTTAATTGGCTGATCTGAAGTTTTGCGAATTCCGGCCAAAGCAATTCATAAATACTAGAAAGATTTTCATAAGATTTTTCAGGAAGGAAACTAAGCAAAATTACATTGCCAACAGGTACGGACGGACACCGGACAGACAGACTGGCCATTGTATAAGCATTGCATGAATCGTGAAGCCGCTTATATAGCAAACTGTCTCTATTGCACAGACTTGTCAAGAAGGAAGAATTCTGTAAAGCATGTTCAGTGCCCTTGTCATGCTGTTCGCTATTCATGAGCAAATGTTGCACTTGCAGCCAGTATCAACATTAACAGAATTTGTTGGTTAGTTAGTGTAGTTAACAGTTAAGTCAGAACATTTTAGGCAGCTGCTGTTGTCGCAAAACAATTTGGATCCGTTCACTTGTCAATCATCCAGTGGTATTATTAATTTAGCACGTTCCCTTGCTCCTTACAGGTAAGGTTTTCAGTTAGCGGACATATGGTAATGATCAGCACTTGGTTTAATCCAAATTATCATTTGCAATAATTATGTGAGAAATAAATTGTTCATCAGTGATAATGACATTGTATGCACCAAATGTTTTATATATTCTTTAACTTTACACTGTGAATTTATGTAGTGCTTGTTTTTGTGAAAGGTTAATTCACCAAAATTATTTTACCTAAATTGTTGGAGTGTTAATTATGCAAATTAATTTCCGTATTTAGAAGATTTCATATGTTAAATTAACTTGTTCTGATGTTTCAGTGTGCTGGCCTGGCGTCAATATTAAACTGTAGTCGGTAGTTGCACGTAGTACAATGGCGGATAAAGCACAGAAGGAGAAGGGCCCGAAGTCCAATGTCCTGTATGCTGACCTTGACAAGGCCTTTGCAAATTCGGACTACGATCGTGCCGTCAAGGTTTGCAATAGACGTAAGTTGTCTGTTATTGATAAGCTCAACAATTATATATTTAAAATAGGTATACTGGTTAGTTAACAGTTAAGATTACCTTGACAACCTGACCTGACAGCTCAGAAAAGGGAATTCGCATGAAAAGTTTGACTTTGATCTCCAAAATGGATTGGTACACGTCTCAAAGTATCACTTTTTTTTGTGGTTCATGTCATTTATACTATTCTAAGAAGAAATTGATCGAATAGTCGTATATTCGTTTGAGCTGTTGGGCTAAATAGGCTTGAATCAATCAATTTTAACTACAATACTATGTGTATCAATTTCGAGGAGAGTCTGAGCTATTACAAAGTCATCCTTTGTTAATTTTAAAATTGAAATGGTTTGGTTTTTGAAATTCTGTTTTTGCAGTCCTTCATCAGTCTCCGGATGACGAACTGGCGTTCAGATGCAAAATTATTGGCTGTATCCAGCAAAACAAGATATCGGAAGCAATTGGATTTATGGATAAAAATCCAAAACTGTTGGAGTTAGTACAAAAGGACTTATTCTTTCAATTTAACACTTTGTTGCTGCAAACATAAAGTGTCTAAATGTTTTGCAACGGTTGTTTCTCTATTTTCTGTAGAAATCTGTCTTTCGAGAGGGCCTACTGTCTTTATCGCAATCAAGATATGACTGGTGCTAAGGAAATCCTTGAGAGCTGTCCAGACGGTCCTGCAAAGCTTGAGCTGATGACCCAAATTATGTACAGGATGGAACTCTACGATGAGTCATATGATAACTGCAGAGAGTTAATCAGAGGAGCAGAGGATGAGTATGAGGAAGAAAGGCAGACAAACTTAGCAGCTATTAATGCGTGCCTTATTGGATCCGGATCTGTAAGAAATAATGTCATTTTAGCTAGTTTTTTCAAAACAAGAAAATTCAATTATTTAGTTATTCTTAACAAATGAGCTGTTCTTTTTATTGTTTATTGTAAACAGGCTAGGCGATTGGAGAAAGTTGAATATGATACTCATGAGCTCCGCTATAACATGGCTTGCGCATTAATTGCTGAAGAGCGCTATGCAGATGCGCTTAAAGTTTTAAAGGAAGCAGAAGCTAAAGCAGTTGAAATTCTTAAAGAAGATGGACTTACAGAGGAGGAAATCATGGAAGATACTGCGATCATTAGGTAACTTACGTTCTAAATATGTTTTAAGCCACACAAGATATTATACCATTACGACTTGAGACTATTGAAGAATTTCCTGTTTCTTTCAGCATACAATCGGCATATTGCCTTCAGAAAATGGGCCGTGACAAGGAGGCTATGGCGCAGTATTCTAAAGTTTTGAAGAATAAACCTCCAGAAGCTGATTTAGTAGCTGTGGCATCCAACAACATTTTGTGCCTGAACAAGGATCAAAACATTTTTGATTCCAAGAAGCGAGTCAAGGCCATACGAGCTGAGGGAGCGGATTCTAAGCTTACCCGTGCGCAAAAACGGGACATGAGTGTCAATCAGTGTCTGTTTTATCTTGTTACTGGCCAGGTATAACCAAAAATATTTTTTTTCTAGTTGTTAATAACAATTGTCGCGTTTATCTATTCTGAATTGATATTAATAACAAATGTTATTCAAAACACAGGCGGATTTATGCAAGGAAACATGTACGTCGACTGCATCAACGTTTCCAGAAATCGCACGGGACGTGTTTTTGATTCAAGCAGCATTGCTCGTTAAAACTGAAGGGGTAGATGCCGCAAAAGCATTTGTTGGAAAGAAGGAGGCTTCTTCAGTGGATTTGAATTTGTGCTTCGTCCAGCAATTACTTCGCGATGTAAGTTAATGATCATTTAGGCTTTATGACAGGCGATAGAATTGAATAAATGAATACAGTTTATAAATTTTGCTTTAGGGAAATCGCAAAGATGTTACGGCTATTTTGGAAAGCGTTGTTGTGGACTCTTACAAACCCGGAATTGTAGGTGCCTTGGTTACACTTTACCAACATGAAGGAAGACTTGATGAAGCTGCTTCGCTTATGAGGAAGGCCGTAGATTTCTACAGGAAGGGGCAGGTGAGATTGATCACGTTATGCATTTCTACTTGCTAAGTATTTTTTTCAAAAATGATTTTTGTAAAATTTGCAACAGTAATATTATATAAATTGTGAAATTATTTAATCTAGGGGAACAAAAAGCAGATGAACATGATGTGGAGAAAGGCTGCAACATTATTACTGCAGCAAGGCGATGTTGAGGAGGCCGTGAAAAGTTTGGAGGTGTTGTTGAAGGCAACGCCAGACGATAAAACCACATTAGCTCAGTTAATTGTGGCATATTCACGAGTAAGAAACGCACATTACATTTATTCGTTTAAAGTGGTCTAATTGAGTTTCACCCCAATGATTAATATATTAATTCTTTCTTAACAGTATGATATTACCAAAGCTCACAAATTGAGCAATCAACTGCCACCGGTTCCACCACCAAAGGATTTGGATATGGCTGTGCTTGAATCTCCAAACTGGTTAGCGAGCGTCAAGCTAATGAAGAAAGCAAAGCCAGAGTCCGTGCCATCAACTCCTCAAGTATCCAATATTGCTTCTCCAGAAAAAACGGCGGCTAAGAAGAAACGAAAGGGCAAGTGTAAATCCAAACTTCCAAAAGAGTTTGACCCTGAAAGGAAACCAGATTCCGAAAGATGGCTTCCAAAGTATGAAAGGACTGGCTATAGACCCAAAAAACAGCGCAGAGGAAAGGACAAGGATGTTGGAAAGGGAACTCAAGGAGCCGATTCCGCTACCTCCGCTATGTAGTAAGTTGAACATGGAAGTAGACATCTGGTCACGTGGCATGAACAGAAACTATCAGTTTGCTATAATCGTGATATTTATTCTTAACAGTGATATGTCAACCAAGGTAGACACAAAGCGAGATTCCCTTCCTGCAACTCTCTCTAACTCTCCTCTACAGGGCAAGCCACCGGGGAAAGGGAAAAAATCCAGAACCAAATAATTCTCAGGACCCGGCACGAATAAAAAAAGATTCTATTTCATGTCATATCGAATATAATTTTTTATATAAACGTATTTACGGTTTTGATATTTCGTTAATAAAATTGTAAATCGTTAAATTGCAGAATTTTTAAGTTTTCACGTCGTTACAATATGTTAAATAATGGTCGGTTTCTTTTTGTCGATTTCATTCATTCGTGTGAAACAGACATTACAGTTTCATATTTAAACTCAAACAGTTCATAAAAGTGGCTTACAGCAAACTTTTCTCATATTAGTAGCATAGGTATTTCATTGCATAAAATGGTGAATACGGTATTTAGCAGGTCAAAGGTCTAGTAAATCGCTCAAATGAAGTCATCCCCTTCAGGATCATAGTATTTAGTCATAGTAATGATCGTTTTGAAACATGTCCTTGCAGCTCTTAAAGTTCTGAAGGTGAATATTCTGTGATGTTTTATAAGATGCGGAACAGCAACGAGCAAAATCATGCATAATATTGTAACTATATGAAATATGAGTAGAAATAGTAAGCAACTGCCAACTTGTTTTTGGAAACTCAACAATTAATGCTTCTTTAATGTTTGCATTGATGATGAGAACACCTTTCAGTAACTTATTAACAACATGATATCAATTTTAAAATAGCCTCTCTGATAAGCACGTTTATAATTTAGATAGTAAATACCCAAATAGACATGAGGTGTGATGGACGTAACTATCTAGTTTGAAATAAATTATATTAAAACGACGATACAAAGTTATGATTTTTTGTTCAATAGTATTCTTTATATATATTTACATGAATCAGAGAGGAACACGCTGATGTACAATGACTTCATACAGTGTCTCAACAGGTAATACAATAATAATACAGAATATGGGTAAATAGTTTTATATATATTAAATATATAATATCAGTAAATAATTACGAATGATAATATACTCTTTTCATAATACTAAACAGGATAAATTATCATGACGATGTGAGGGACATGGCAAACAATCTTTAAAAATATATATCTAAGTATATATCACAGTCTCAAAAAAGTAAAAACATTTTTTCTTGATCGGCTCCTTAAAAATAAGTTAGTTGCCTAAGCGGACTTAAGATCTTAAAAGCAAAAGGTGGAATTATTAGTAGAGAATCGTTAATGCAGGCAGTTAGCCTTTCTTCCTGCCCTTCAAAAAAATTACGTATTTTCAAATTGCATTGTCACATGATTTGTTTTTCTCTGAAGGATAAAAATTAGTTTTTCCTACCCACAATAAATTAGCTTGTAAATGTTTTAATAATCCGTCAGCATTAAAATGGCTTTCAATTAGCTACACCTTACGGCTAATTCGAGGTAATTGGTGGGTTAGCTAAGACCTAACTATAATTTACATACAGATAAGTAAGTAGTACCAATAATATATGTACAGATCTCTTCTTCACCCAATTCAATCTACGAACAATTTGCAGTTGCGATGAAAAGAATGAACCTCGCAAAATAAACCAGGTACTAAGTACAAATAAATTACTAAGAGCTAAATAACCACACAAAAGGGAAAAATAGTCAACTGCCGTTACATTAACACTAGTCACTTATACATAATACTATATCTGTATGCACCACAAAAAATATAATTTACTTTGAGACTGATAACGTCCAGTTCACCCTAATTGCTCAGTTATGTGTTAAAAAATAAATATATTCTACGTCGAAGTCAATGAGCAGTTATATTATGTCGTCAATCAAACTGATCATTCAGAACCAATCATAACTGAATATGATTAAAAGTCCTCCATCCAATAAATTACTTTCAACAGGTCGATAAATAAATACGTACAGATCTACTGAATACATTGAAACGCCCCAAAAAGCTTCCCCCTTTCTGTAAATAATGTACACAAGAGCAATATACAAGCAAACGCCATGACGTATGGCGCTACCCTCCGAAATCTTAATCGTCTATCAAGTAACTGCCCTATGTACAACTGTAACTTACTAGATATCTACAAACGTTTACTAAAACGAGCTAAAAGTTTTTATCCGAGTTGAAGCAAAAATATAATGGGGAGAGCTAACCACATAAATGGATATATATTTAACTGGTAATATATAAACTATGTGAGACCGTGGCCGCTAGAATAAACTTGGTTTGGAACACTAAAACCTTTCCTTCCTTCTCAAATCCTTTTCCACTATATAGCTATCTATAAATAGGGACTAATGATATGTTCAACTCTAAAAAAAATTATTTAAAGTTGAAATTTAATTTTCCGTCAATATTGATCTGACTTGATTAGTCAGAGTTGAATTAAGTAGTCACGTTGAATTGGATGAGATTGATAGCTAATGAAAATTCTAAAATTGTACTCTAAAGTAGATAGATATTATTGGTCTATTGTATTTACTTAGTTTAAAAAAAATTGCATGCAAATCGTAAATTTTGTAATAATTTAACATTTAAATCCGTTCTTAACCTGACACCCTGAGTTTTCATAAATGGTAAACATGTTGTGTTACCTTAAGTAGTTGTTTTCCTCTGTTACAGTTATCTAGCT
This sequence comes from Lepidocyrtus paradoxus, assembly GCA_034696885.1. Taxonomy (NCBI): domain Eukaryota; kingdom Metazoa; phylum Arthropoda; class Collembola; order Entomobryomorpha; family Entomobryidae; genus Lepidocyrtus; species Lepidocyrtus paradoxus. The sequence goes on along the minus strand of JAQGAH010000620.1, from coordinate 20,794 downwards.
TATTAAACTAACGTCATGCATAATTAAAAAGGTTTCCTAAAAACTTATCAAGTTTGAGGTAGAAGCCTTGGGTAGGTATGAGTTCTTTTTCGTTATAACGCCGATTGGAAGTTTTGGTTGATAGTTAAGCGTTCTCGCTTATCATGATTTGAAAATAAATAACTTACTCAAGTAGTTCTCTTAATTACATATATATATAGTTTGGTTTCTTTGAGTTAAGTCCATTCCATTAAAAGTAAATGACTGTTCAGTTTCCGGAGGGGGTGTTGGATGAAGGGAAGCTGGAGAGTTGACACTATTTCCCGACCCTCATCTCCCGTCTTCCCTCCATCAATATGAGAGAGACCCAATTAACTTGATTGTTTCGCTTGATTCCGGAAATGTTCAAAGCTATACCGGATGAACTCCAATGTGTTGAGATAATCACGGAAGATCGTAAAGTCCCGAATGGTTCGGACCGTGTTGCTCTTGACATCAGTGAACTTCTCCCTGTCCATGATTTCCCTTGTGACGTCCTCATACTGTATGTTCTTCTCCATCATCGCGATTTGAAATTCGCAAAGTACCTGAGAAAATTTAAAAAAAAAATCATAAATGTTAATATTGCAATTGATATCATCAACCAAAACAAAAAAAAAACTTTCTCAGTTTCGTTTCTCACTCCTCTAAACTCTTATTGAGTCATTTTAGTACAATGCACAAAGGCATGAATTTATCGAATGCTCTTATTAAATACGAAAACCAGTAATTAAAAGCCTTAAATAATGCTCCGTAAAAGGTGCAAACATTCAGGATGCATGCTAACGCTAAATTATATACATGAAATCTTGTAAACTCGGAGCCTCAACTTCATTTTTTATAGTAATATTTGCTCAGCCAATCTGATCTGGATCTCTAATAACTTGAAAGTTGGGAAAAAAATGGTTAGTTCACTTTTTTCTTGACAATATGTCCTAAAGCGAAGTTACACCACAGTTTTTTTTTCATGACATGCAATCGTACGGCTACAGTTTTATTATCACAGCAGGAAAAGTCTAAAAAAAAATTTGGGCCAAACTCTAATCCTACCCATGTGCAATGCAATATGCACAGATTTCATTTGGACTGGTTCATAATATTTTGATGGAATGAAAAAAAAGTATTTTGAGTGAACACTCAAATCACACTCATTTTAAAATGATTATCATTAGACTAGAGTGAAATGAAACTGAGAAAATACTACACTTCTTACTACAATTATGATTTTGTTCTTATAACGCTGATAGACTTACATATTTCAGCTGGAACTCAGCTTCGTGAAAGTGTCTGTAGAATTCCCCTTCGCGATAATAAATCGCTTGGTCAAGAACAACTTCTTCCAAACCGACAGCCAGCTTTTGTAGACCGCGATACATTGACTTTAGGATATCCTCAACCTGAAAGTTACAAGTAAATCATATTGTTACGTTAGGTTCTTCTTTACATTGATAATTACGGGCTGTAGAATTCTGGTCATAGGGGCATTGTGAGACTAAAGTTTTAAAAAAGAGAGAAGGAAATGGAAGACTTGTTTTATTTTTACTCGACAATTTTTTGTTACTCTTCAAATGGTTAACTGTTTTGTACGAATTCAAAGGTTTTCAATTCAATTCAATATAATTTAAGCAATATTTGTTTGGAAAACAAAAAAGGAAAAAATTGTGAGAAATCTTTTTTGACGATTGGGGAAATGTGAGACTTTTTATTCGGAAAAAGGGTTTTTCTTCAATATCAGCCCAGACTCAACTTATTCAATAGGAAAAATACTATCAAACTTAACAGGTAGCAGAAGCCATTCTTACCTCCAAAGTTTCCAATCTCGACGAACTCAGCGGCTCCCCCAAATTCTTGTCCACTTTAGCAGAGACATCCGCCAGCCAATCGTAGTGCACCGATCCGTAATTATGTTGTTCAGTCCCGAAGGATGCATGCTCCTATAACAAAAGAGAGAAAAACACATTAAACGTTTAACCCTTGTTTACATAAAAAGTGAGAAAGGATTATTCCCTCAAAACTAGCTAGGAAAGCAGTGAAAAACGAACGTTTTCCACCAGAAACCAGATCCTCCCAACCTCATCCTACATGAATGTTCATGGATTCCCAATGAGCAAACAGGCTCCACCATATAATTTAATCCTCCCGTTTAGTGTATTTTCTACAATATTATTATTTATATATCGACAGTAAATGAATTGACTAACACTTAACAAAAAGGTCTACACGAGAGCTTATCCCTTTCCCAGACTTTAAGCTGGAGAGGATCATAAAAACATATCAACCGAGCCGACTAGAAACATTTCCAAAAAATATTCTAGTCTTATTAAACACTAAACAGCGACCAGGTTGAAAATTGCAAAGGATTATATATAAAAGAGAAAAAAGGATTTCATGAACGAATTATTTAACTAAAATAATCCAAGCAATGTAGGGCCTACATAGCATTATATTATCCTTTTTAATCTTTACAGGCTTTTTGACTCTTTTTTTCTGTCGGGATTTTCCTAAGAAGCTGGAAAAGAGATTTATGAGCCCTGCTCGTCGGAATGCGTACCTTTATTCCTGTAATATTCTATTAGTGCCTATTTAACTTTTTCCCACTTGGCTCTTATCTTATCATAAGGCACAAAATAACTTGTTAAACAATCACTAAACATCACCACAAATAACAAGTATTTAACATGATGTTTTCGTACAAAGTAGTGATTGGATTTTTGAGGTCTTGTTTTAAAACCATATCATCATCACCAGGATCATCATCCCCCTTGAAACGTTTACAAGCCAAATGCGAAATGCACACAACATAAATTCCCGTTTCCATTCCTATATTTGAAACAACGTTCAGGGAAGAGTACTTATCTCCCTTAGACAACTCTCGTGTTCACCCGGTGTTCGTTCTGTTTGAGCGGACCCAATAACATGACATTATCTCATTAACCTTTTCATCAATTGTTTGTTTTTAGACACGTTGTCAGGATAAATACCAATATTTATAACACATAGGATTAGTCTGAACAATAGGGAAACTTTTTTTCCCCAGCTTTTTATGACGGAAAAGAGTGAGCTCTGATTAGTCTGGGTTTTCTTCAGTTTTAATTCTAGAGATGGGATGGGGGTGAATCAATTTCACACAAATTTGGTGTGAATTATATCGAGTTGAAACGTCAGTTTGAGTTAAATGGCTTCTAAATAGATTTCCCTCTCCTCTCCTGCTAAATTGAGTTAAAGACGGATACAAAAGACTGAATCACTTTGGAGCAGACTGAAGGCATCATCCATCCCCATTCATGAGCTCCATTGATCCCATTGTTAGCAATTGGGGAAAATCAATCCCAATCCTATTGTTTAAGCTGGGAGAGACTACCTAGATTATTCTAAAAAGATGTAAAAATTTCAAGTGGAGCCAAGAAGGATTCTTTTTCTCAAAGAATAACGGAATGGCTAGGAAGAAAATTAAATAAAAATTCCTCAAATACCTAAAAAAAAACATTATTTTTGTTTGGTCTGTTTTAACTTTTTCAACAGTCGACACAAAAGGAATCAGAGAATGGAAATAATGTACACATCTATTCGGCTGAATTACAAGAGGAAGAGGAAAAATCCAGGCGCGCAAAACAATAATGTTCTCTTTTCTGATAAATGTGTGTGTGCCCATATTATACAAAAAAAAAACCTAATAGATATGAATCCATGCATATATGGATCTATGCAAGGGGGAAAAATTTAACATTTTTTCCTCCAAAAAAGTATCTTTCGTCCAATGTCTCAGGTAAACAAAGGGGCTGACAACGGGAAAACGTTTAGCGGCTCATGGTTACAAATTATAGATGAAAAACGCTCAAGTTCATCTTTTTTCGCCTCTTTCTTTCTCTCTCTCCTCATCTCTGAGCGAATGAGTCTGTTTTTTTTTTTTGTTGAAAAGAAGTCAATTTCTTGTAAAGTTACATTATATTTCCCTTGACTCTCATAAGGAGCTGAATATATATTTTTTTGACCAAACTATTTCCCAATAGTTGCGAAGGTGGCAGTCCAGGGCTTGTGTCGGCAATCATTCAAAAGGTACTGGACTTTTTTTTTTTGGTCGTTGACGACCAACACACAGGGAGACCTCACACTAGTCCCAAGTCAGTTAACTTCATTACATCTTTCATCCCTAAAAAATAAGTCCTTTTATTCTTTCTCTTTTTCATAAATACTTAATATTACCAAAAGTCAAGAAAGAGAAAAAAACGATAGTGTTCTCTTTCTTGTAGATTTTTTTCATCATCTTCTTCTTCAGAGCTTATATGTATTTATCTTTGTATTATTATTCAACCCCATTACAAAAGGAGAATAATAGGGAAGGCTCATCTGTTTTCAATCTACATGTGACTTGTAAGGGCCTCCTTCCCTCAAGAAAATATATTGTTATTAGTAATAAGGTATGGACTAATGTCGTTATGAACTCTTGAAGAAGAAGAAAAAATCCCTGCTGAGCACTCTTCACATTCTCTTTTTTTTTGCTTCCGGTCGATAACCACCTTTCATCCCCAAATATCAACAATACTATTTCGTTCTTGTCTCGTTATCATCATCTCTCATTTGGGATATGGGTACATGATCATTATTACAAGACAAAAATATATATTTTTTTATGATGGGGGTACGAAAAACAAAAAAAAAACACCTCGCATATACAATTGTACCCTGATCGTATCCAAATTGTCTTGAATGTTTCATCATGATCATCATGATAAAAAAATGGCCAAAGTATGTCTGGCAATCACGACGACGTTGAGTGACCATCTCAAATAAAATTCCTATATTATGCATGAATATTAAATGTGAAGGTTTATATTTCGCACAAGATGATCGAGACAGAGAGAGGGGAGCCTTTAAAAGGACTCATATCGTGGATCACATTATTTGGAAACCCATTTTTCCTTCTCTGCTTGATAAAAACCACAAAACTACAAAGTATACATAAACTTTCGGAACAAGTTATAATTATAATTCTTTATGCTCATCTTAGGGTAGGACTACTTGTGTGGAAGATCTTTCTTTTAGGGAAAAAAGGTCTAAATTGTTGGTCTCTCTCTCTCCCTGGCCGTGTTACCTTAAATTCCTTTGCGAAACCATTTTGCCAACAAAAATTTTTGCCCTCGATTAAAGTCTTTATAAGATCCATTCCATCTCCTATATCCCATATTATTATCATAGACATTTATAAAAATAGATAAGGTTAGGATGGCCGTATGTCTGGTAGAGTTTTGCAGATGGCCTCCACAATCGTATAATTGCGAAAAAAAAATGATGATTACATTGGCGTCGCAAACTGTAGCTGAATCGCTGAGGTGGAGGGAGCTAAACTAACTCTTTATTTCGAATCCAACAAACAAGTAAAGGCACACACACACAACAGCAGTGTGAGAATCAAGTGAAAAGGGCAAAAACGAAGGAGGCAGGAAGAGAAGCCTTCCCATGTCTATTTCTCTCCTTATTACAAAGGGGTAATCATCACGTTTGCTTCTTCTCAACATTTATACTGGCTGTCCATCCAGGATGATGATCATCACAACCTTATTATCATTATTACGGTTAAAGATTTGCAACTGATCATTTTTTTCGCTCAAAGGGAGAGAGAGAACTGCTTTCTCTCTTAATATTTTATCCCCTAATGTGAGAAGGATGATCATTATCATCTTATCTTGTTGCAATATAAGCGTGTGCACTCCCCTGAAATAATATATTTTTCTCATATAGGGTTAAAAAAAAATTGCACTCTCTGTTTTTTCAGATAGCGCATATAATCGTATGATCAACTCATACTCGAGAGAGTAGTACATTGCTTATATAACAAACAATCATGGAATGTGCCCTTCTTCTCAATATCTTTTTCCTTGGCCCATGCACTCCCTTTCATCTATCAAGTAAAACATCTAATTGTCAGTTTGTGCAATCTGTTAAATGTTTCCCCTCAAATGTCATGCTATTATGTCTTTCAAAAGATTAGGAACGATATTATACTAAAAATGGATTCTTGGAAAGTTTCCCTCCCGACCGTCCAACCTGTCCATATGAGGAGAAACAGTCGGCCCTGTGCAAAAATAAGGATAAGTTTAGCGAAAAAAAATATCTAAACGATCCTCTTTTCCCTTCGTTAAGCAAATCTTATCACGTCCTTATCAATTCACAACTTCTCCAATGGGAATGAATGAATGGGTGATTCACTTTACCCCAAAATATTGTGAAAGTGGACAGGCCCAGAAAAAGGATCCTAAAACAGCTGCATTCCTTCATAGCTTGATATAATTACCAGTTATCTGAGTTATGTGTCATGTTCAATCAACATTTACTAAACAAGGTGATCTAATGTGTCCAATCATTTAAACAAAAATTCAATCCATTTAATCCTACCTAAACATTACGTCTCAAGCGCGTGGGCTAATAATTGACAAATTACGAATACTAATTTTTTTTTATGGGATCACTGCATTAGACAGATTGAAATGCGAGTCGATACAAAATGATTTCCAACAGCCGAATCCCTCACCTGATGTGATTATCAAAGATAAAATATATGACATGGGTCTGCCCCCCATCCCAAAATATTCATTTTTGGCTAGGACAATTCCTAATTTTTCCACTGTTTTATAGTCCCTCGTTGCGGTCTTTTTAGCTGGCATCCATATTTCATTTTCAATCTCATCAGCTAATGCTGGCCTTTTTCTCTCTGGTTCATTTGATACACGCTAAGTTTTGGTGCGTTTCTTCCCCATCAACTGTTTTATTAATTTAGCCTGCTGAGCTCTATAGTCTTTTTTAGGTGCTTTCATTATTCGAAACGAGAAGCACAAAGGTATCCTTATTTGACAACCATTTTTCAATCTGGTGATGATAGGCTCAAGCCATTTCATTTACATCTTGTCTTTCTTTTCTAGTCGGTTGATGAAACTTGATTAGTGCTTGAGGCACTGGTTTATAATCTCTACGTGTGTGTGTGGTTTAATGACGTGGTCTTTCCCAAATAACTATATAGCGTAGAAATTGTCTATCCAAAACTGTTCAACAGATTCAAACTGCAAAAGATGATCTCTTCTGCACAATGAACCTCTCAATTCAAATGTTTTTTTTTCAATCCCTGACTCCCCTGTCCCTATATTTAAGACAATACTTTGATATTATCGTCTTTACAAACTGCTAGGTTTTTTTTTGTTTTGCAAGAAGACGAGAAACTTTAAGAGTGTGTTTTTTTTTCTTTCATTATCTGTCTTTTCTCCCTGTCTCATTCCCTTTTCCCACTTGCCTTTCTTGTCTGACTACATGGCCTGTTTTAGCTTGCGGGTGTAGTCAACGCAATAGCATGGCTTTACACGGTAATCACACAATGAAACCAAATAACAATCGTCCTAACTGTCTATAATGATGATGATGAGGAGGATGGTGATGACGATGATATTAATACTACTAAAAGGATTAAATTAACTAGATGTAATAGAGTGAGAGAAGAAGAAGCTAATAACTAGTGGAAAAAAGAGCTAAATTCATATGTGCTGTACTTACAAACTCGCCAAAAAAGCCCCGCGCTTGAACTTCCGCCTTTCTCGCCTGTGTAACGATGTTTTGGAAGATCTCCTCGTCCGACTGGGTCTGCATATGGATTTCGGAGGGCTGCGTGGGTAAGGAGGCTGGAATTCTGCATGGATTAATCCATTTCATCGGCCTCTCATTTTCTCGGTGAGGAGAGTGATGATGACTGTGGTGGCCGGATGAGTGAGGGCTACCTGACCTTTGACTAACATTAATAGGACTTGACATTGTTGACGTAGGAAGGACTACCAGGATTCCAAGGAGTACTAATCGGAATGCTCTCCAACCTATTTAGGGCGAAAAAAAAATATCAAATTAGCCTTAATTGACGAGTTTCAATTAACTGTTCCCAATTATTGGTGTTAACTTTTGGAAGAAAAGCTGCACATCGGTTGCCAATTAGTTAGTGTTAAGTAATTCACGCAAATATAAATTAGATTTTCAGAAATTATCGAAATAAGGTGTCATTTAACATTAACAATTAAGTTTTTTTTTCAGATGTCTTCAATATGAGTGGAAAATCTCACAAGGAAGCTCCATAAAAAGATACATATCTGTCAAAGCAAGTAAGTAACATGAGGAGCAAGCTCTTTCCATTTGCTCAGCATAAGAAAGGAACGTCTCTGCCTGAGCAATACAACTGAGCATAGGTACATGTGAAAATGGGACGAACAAAGACGAGAGAGTTGAAGTAGGGGCAAGATAAGACTTGCTCATATGAAAAGAATGCTTGGCTTCCCACTACGAGCTTGCTGCTGCTGTTGTCTGCTTTTTTAGAATGAATCATCAGAAAGTTGATGAAGTAACTATGCTTTTCCTTGCCAAGCTCATGTCACACATTCATGTTCCAATTTCACTTTTTTTGCATGAATTATCGTAATTTTTGGTGAAGAATATTTTTTTCTTTGCAAAATTTCTCATTCTATTGTAGAATCTGTGTATCAAGCAAGAGCTGTGATAAAGTTTCCCTGTTGTAGGTATTGGAAAAAATGATTTTTTTCCCTAAGGAAATGTTTAATTTTTTTTTGAAATGTAATCATTAGTACTAACCGTCCATTCCTGAGAAATAGCTTGCTTTGGTAGTTGAAGGGTTTCTTGAATTCGTTACGGTTTTGGCACACGGGCAGAGATCAGATGGAACGTGCCCTTCGCACGGCCCCGAGAAATATTTCTGCAGCTGACTATTACATTTTTTGTGAAGGTGGGGAAAGGTCTGGTGATGGGTATCACGAGACAGTTTCCCGGATTTAGAGAGTTGAGAACACATACAGTCACTGGAGGATCGACAGTACGGACAAATGACCGTACTAGCTTTTGAACTGGACATTCCGGAGGTGCTCATCTCTGAACCGTTTCCAGAACATGGGTCTGAACAAGCCATTGTTGCTTTGGAGTAGTGCTTCTGAGATTTCTGAGAAAGCTTCGAGTACGGAGGAAATGTGAAATTCCCACAGAATTTGCTCCAGTAAAACTTGTCACTCAATAAAACTGTGATTGCGCTATGGAGATGCGAATCCTCTGAATGTTCCCTACACATGGAATCCACTTCCTAGTTTCTTACTCAGAATGAAATAAAAACTCTTTTTTTTTTCCGCACACACTTTTTATTTCTCTCGATAAAATACAATCCTCGTTATAAACGGATTCACGATTTCTTTTTTTTACTCAGACACAAACCCTATGACTAATGCTTAGCTTGATCGGCCAAAATGTGACAGATGAATGTCAATGGCTTGAAACAAAAAACTACATGTGTCTGGAACAGACTTGACTTCTGCTACTACGCGTGGTTTGGACTGGAATGATGGGAGAGGAGATGAAAACTTTAAATATGAGCACTTGTCGCAAATTATTCACAAGATGAGATACTCTCCCTCTGCATATATGTATTTGTGTGTGTGGCTTGCGTAATTTTTTGACTTATGTAAAAGAGTCCGTATGTAAATGTTTAGATTGGTTTAGCTGCTGGATGATCGAGTTCGTACGATGACGACGATGATGTTAGCAAGTTACAATGACGACGAGCAACTTGATAAAAGTTTCCCAGCAGTAAGTTAGTTTATATATCAGGATGGAACCAGGCGATGACACTCGCACAATATTAATAATGAAATTGGAACAATGTGTATGTAAACTGAGGTGAGTGGAGTGACTAATGGTATGTCCGGCACATTATATGATTTTTTTTCTTCTCCTGGCTCGTTTCAACTAGTCGGCTTCTGAAATCTAAACTGATCTCCTCTGACTGTTCTGACTCGGCTTATAAATGAATGAGCCCCAAATCAGTTTAGCCTTATATCATACATCCGTATCCGACTTTCTCACCTGTATAGTATATGCATGCAACTATCTGCCATGAAATGGAAAAGGTATATACGTTTTTAGCCAGTCGTCGCAGTTAACTTAGTAGCATCGTTTATATTGTATGAGATGAAGTGGCTCTATTGTGTGTACACATACTACAAACATTATGCACGTTAACAGCGAACACTTATTACAACCAGCATGCTCACCAATCAACAACATGCTCGGCTTAACTGGCCTACCTGTACGAGAAGAAATACGTATGCTGAGGCTACACACAGGTAAGACAAGTAAGGTGCAAGAAGATCAACGTCAAGAAGTCCGTAGACGAAAAAAGGACTACTGCTTCTCATACACCTCGTCGTCGTCGTCAGCAGCCCATTTCTGCTTTACTCCGTATTGTCATGAATAAGACCTTTGATTATTCATATTAGCTCTTTTCGCCCTCAACTCGAGTATGGGTCCATTGACAAAAATTATTGTTTGAATTGAGTGATGATGACGGTATCGGAATGCGTAGATGGGGAGGTGAGAAATTGACAACGTTTTTTTTTTTTGGAAAAACACCTTAATTCCTAAATTAAGGCATGGAAAGGCCAAAATTTTTGAATAAAATGCTTACACACTTTTTACTCAAAAAAAAACTTTAAGCCGTCCATTTAAATAAGGGAGAATTAGGTTGAACTTTTAGCGGTTTAAAAATAGGCTAATTAGCTTGCTGAAATGGAGAAACTTCCGAAACCACATCCGTCCCATATATTCATCCAGAGCATAGTTCATTTGAATGTATGTATTAAAATGTGTAACGCCATAATTATCTTTAAGGAAATCCACGCTAAAAGTTCAAAACAAAGGGGAGATGATAAATATGCACATAATTTTTTTCCCCATGTTTTCATCAGAATATCGACTATCGATGAAAAACCCCCTTTTTTCTGGCAACTCGCTAGCTGACTCCTAGAACCCATGAGTGGCCATCACCATGACCGCACCAGTATGCCACGACCAACATCATCTTGATATTCGGCGTGTCGTGTTTACCAAACAGAAACTCAACTAGCTACAAAGTTACAGCTAAAAAATACTACGCTAGAGCCGGCACTAGAAGCACATGACATCATCACGGTCAATCATCATCGTCATGACTTCACGTTTCATTCATTCATTTTTCTCCGTACACAGTGTACGATGGCGGCGGTGGCGGCGAGAATGACGTGACGTAGAACACACACACACAATATTAGCCACTTCTAGTTAGAAGGAAAAGGCTTAGTGTGTGTGCACCCAGGAAAAAAATGAGCTAAGATGATATTAGCAAAGCTTCGCAAAAATGAGTTAATATCCCCTGCGTTTTATTTATAAACCTTTTCTGGGATGGAAGAAAGCAATGATGATTAAGTATCATACTCGGCAGATCTGCCGGCATTCCCCAGTTTTTTTTTAAAGGAAAGGTGTCAATATTTGTTTTCTCAATTAACTAGCCATTTTGCAAACAACGATAATGATGAAAAACAAACTGTTATGATTATGATTACGACAGTCTTAGTTGGAGTCTACGATCTAGCTGTGTTTACACTGGGCTTTTTCGCATTTTGTCAAAACGGATTAGTGCATACGCAAAAGTTTGGGAAATGGCACGGCACCTCCGCCCCATTGGGAAGATGTCTCATTACGTAGGGAAATCCCTGTGAAAACGCCAATTACCGTACATTCCGAAACATTTATATATGTGGAGGGGTACTAGTCCAGTGATTGTTTATAATTGCGGAGGAGCTAATGCATTCGGACATCTTGATAATTGTTTGCAAGCCAATTTGTCGTCATCTCTTGTCCTCTGTTCTTCAAGCCAAGAAATGAGATCACATCATATTCATGACAAAAACCGTTTACGCCATTTCTGTGCGGCCACTTATCCTTAATGGTAATTACAATCGTCGTGGTCTTTATCCCCTAGAATGAGCCAAAAAAAGCTGGACAATCTGAGTAAGAAAAAATACCAAGTCGTAAAACGTGGGTAATGTGAGATTTGATGAGATAATTGAGAGATGGGACAAAAAAATGAGGTAAATGGTAAAAATACCGAAAGGGAGCACAATACTCCCATCTTTAAAGGGAGCACGTGTAATTTTTCGAGAGTCTGCATTAACAACTAACATCAATCTAATCATTACATAAGTTAGGATGTCACCCTTCCTGATTCCCATAGATTCCCTTCCTGCCTACGCCAATAGACTCAGAAATCTGCTCTACTCGTATCTTTTACTTTCTTCTTCAATTATGTATTTTAGTCCGGCAATACAAAAAACTGCAAAAGAATCGGACACACAAATGGGGATACGTAAGGGAAGGATTAATGATTATAGCACGATGGATGGCAAATGAACAGTTTTATTTTCCTCTTGCTACCTGTTCCGCACATCCCCAATTATGAAAAAAAAACAAGAATTTCATATCATCCACCAACTCTACAAGTTGCCATAAAGGGAGTACGGTAAGAAGAGTCTATTTTGGCATCCTTTCAGATCCAATGATGATTATGATGATGACAACGTCTATGGAGGTATGTTGTTATTTACTTCCTTTTCCAGATCTATAGATTGGAACTCAACTATGGATATGTTTTTCCGTCACAAGGATAATTATAAGTTCTTGATAAGGACTCAAAGGAAATGAGAAAAATAAAAATTAGCAGATCATAGTAAAAGTAGGTAGATGAGATAGTTTTCACAATCTGCCAATGGAGAAAGCCTGATATGCTTTATATCGGGATAGTTATAGCTGAGAATGGATTCTGATGGGAGGGAAAGGATTTCTAGCAAATAGCTAAGTAAATTATTTCCAAGTCTGGAAGTGGAAGTGGCAACAGTAACGACATGGTTGGCTCTATTCCGTGTCGCTCTCTGTCAAGGCATGTGCTACAAGAGTTGTTTGGGTTAAGTAGGACTCCAATACCTGTCGCTGAATTCCCAGATCATTGCGAAATGCTAAGAATATATGTATTTAATGCCATGTCCAGTCTCCTAATAATTCCCATTATCATTAGTTTGAGTTAGCTGGGTTTTTCTGCAAACATTTCTGTTTCTCTTCATGAACAATTAGTGTGATGAAGTGAAAAAATATTTTGATCGCCGCAGTTTGAAACATTGCTAAGCCCACATTTTGAGAAATCCCTCTCATGATTATGAATGAGAATGTGTTGTTGGGGGCTAATTAAACTAAATTTCTATTCTTAGGAAAAATCAAGGTAGCTCAAGATCTTCAAACGTACAGAAGGCATTTTATACGAGAAATCCAAGTGGTGGATCCCATCCAGCACTTTTAGTCATTCAACAGGTGGTCGGTCGGACCTCAGGTGAAGATGAGAAAAAAAAACTCTTCCGCCAAAGCCGAACAAACCCATCTTGAACTATTTTCTTTTCCTGGGAACGTTTTTTTTCATCAGTGATCGAATGAATAGCGCGGACCGACACCAAAATGACGTTATGTTAGGTTGCTGTTCTTCATCTCAGCTCTATGATGTCAAATCTGATGATGACAGATTAACTGACTTAAAGGTAGGACAAAAGTACTTGTTGGATGGTCTTGGATGATTATTACCTTATTAACAGAGTGAAAAAAAAAGTTTTTCATCTGTATTTTACTTTGGGTTTTACCATGGCCAATTTCATCCCATCATCATCACCCTCCACGACAATAAGAACACACACATGGTCAGCCCCGTCATCAGTATGATCATCGTCATTTCAAACAAACATGCCTAGACCTAAGATGCTCATATTTTTCAAAATAGGGTCTGCCTCATAGGAGCAATTGACATTAAAGGATAATTGTAGTAAATTAAACTTGGGCTTTACCAACCCTCAGCATCAGGTGTGTAGAAAAAAGATCAGTAGCAGAAAGAAAATGATGCATGCGTGCCAGATCATTTCATTCATAAACTGTGAAATGAATGATTCTACCTAGTCACCTGTGCAAATTGTGGAATGAATGGGAGCCATGAGCAAAACAAAACTGGCAATGTTTATGTGTGTAATGAAACCACAATTATGTTATTTATAATGCGTTTTTTATGTGCAAAACTCATGTTAAATGGAATATGAGACGAAGACAAGGAGTAGGACCATAGGCGATCGGCTTATGAATGATTATGTTCAGCTGCGGCTCCTGATATGATCGCCTCCACTGTTCACACACAGCTTTAATCGGTTCGTCTGCTCACCCTCAACTTATGAAGTAAATGGACCTGAGCTATAAAGACATAGGTATTATTATGTACCAGGTTGTTTGTTGAAGGAGTCTGATGGTTTTTTGGTCTGGTACCCAAATCATTTCATTTTTGAGTTTTTGGTGATGAGACCAAAGGAGCGACAGTAAACCGATAATCTTGAGAGCTGTCAGTGTTGGAGCAACCTCCTACAAATGCGATGACTGAGATTTTTGAGACTGGTGACTTTTTTTTAATATGATCCGTCACTCACTCGCTCTCAGGTGCAATGCTCACACGACTCACTCACACTACTCTGGTGATCCACAATAGAAAGCTGATTGCGTTATTGGATTGGATTGCTGAGATTCTTATTATTTTTATTGCTAGCCAAGTAGTAAAGCAAGGAAATGATTGTGACTGATGCATCATCAGTGCAGATGCAGCTTGCAGCCTCCCACATAATAATAACAGCTTTGGGAGATTGGACTGCTTTTTTCATACTTTGTTGTATTGACAGAGTCGACCCGTTTTTTATTGATCCTGTTTATCTCTATATATTATTACTACCTGGGCATTGAATCTTGGCTGGATCTTTGTGACTATTTTTTGCACTAGGGATTTTTCTTTCATTCTCTTGTTAAAATTGACTGATATGGGAGGGAGGGGGAGATGGTGATCATCACCATCCACTTGGTCGAGCTAGAACTTTTCCTTCATGAAAATTAAGGTATGAAATGAAAGTATCCCATTCATCCACTCTGACCTTAGACAAATGAGCAGAATTTTGCAATAAAAATGTACCTTGTCGCGACGCCACCACAATGTATTTTAGTACATTTGGCTCTTCTGGAGGCTTTAGCCAAAGAGGAGGTACCTAACCAGGTGGATAATGTAGGTTCTTTTCAAAAATTAATTTTATCATTCCGCCAATCTTCGATATCATCATCATCCGCAGTAATAATAATCGATGTGGTCATGTTACAGTCCGTAATGACTGCCAAAACTCAAGCATGATCATCTCATCATCATGATGGTGGAAGTAAAAATATGAAACGGCATTGTTAGCGATGAACAAAGTAAAGTGCTAATATGTGTAATCCGTCTGCGGGTGGCTTGAGCTCTAGCTATGATTCATTGGCTAAGGGAGTGATGTAACGCTCCACATAAAAAAGGAGATTACAATTGGCACAGTGCAGTGCGCTGCAAAATGGCACATTGAATGCTCAGACTTGTTGTTACTTTCTTTCTTTTTCGAGAACTTGCAACCATTTAGCTCTAGGTACCCCCAATGAAACACTCCAGCGGGTTCCTGCTTATTAATAATATGACATATGAGATTTGACTATTCCGATGTGGTATGGTGGCTGATGATGTGATGCGATCTGATACCTGATAGCAAAAAAAATCTTCCTGTGGGAGAATTCCGATTGGGGTGAGCAAACGTGCAACTGTCTGGGATGGATCATAATTCATAACAGAAAATGTGGGGAATGTGTGGAATGCTTTTTTACCCTAAAATAGGAGGATGCATATAGGTAGATTTGCGTAAATTCGTCATATCACCGCCGCCACCAACATTGTTTCATCTGCCCATTCATCGAACCATTTTTTTATTTGCTTCTTGGAGGTTCTTCTCCCTCGCATAATCAGGGTCTAAAATTGAATGGGATGTGATTGAGGTAGGTGTAGTAGTATTAAGCCATATAGTATATGAGTAATTATGATGAAGCTGCGTTACTGATTTATAACCTTCATTCTACAAGAAAATTATGGAGAGATGATTATTAAGGTATATCACATTCGTTACGCATAACCAGAGATATTTTCAAATGAGAAGTTTAAAAAAAACTGACATGATTTGTCTGCAATTGGGACGGAATGAGATGGGCTTTTGCCTACCCTCTTTTCAGTAAACAAAGTGAAACATTACCTAAGCGCCTAGACAAAGAGTACAGAAAATAGTAAAATAGCTACCTACACGGCTTTTACACTTAGCGCATTAGAGCATTCAATAAAAAAAGCTCCGTATTAATGATTCAAATGATTGAGTCGGTTCACAACTCAAATGCAATCATAAGTATTCATATTCCTTATCTCCTTCAAAGCTACCTTATACCTACGTACTACCAGCCGTATCCAATATATCCTTCAGATGACAGGCTAAAGATGAAGAGACAAGAGAGGTACATCATAGTATATGGTTATCATCATTATCTTTGTCTTCTTCTTCACATAATAATTACACCAATTGTAAACAACAACAAGAGTAAATGACTTTAAGAAAAATTGGGAATAAAAGACAAGTTTTCAGGTACTTGTTACAATATTACATCAACCTTGAAAAAAAAATATCGTGCATGCTCCTCCTGTCAAAGAAAGAATAACATCCATTCTAGGCAGTAATAACTAAAATGCAAAACAATGAGCTGAGTGAGTAACTAGAAAGGAGTTGAAAGGGAACCTACCGCAATACAGAAAAAAGACACCGGCAAAATCGGCACTTTTGCCGAACTCCCCTGATTACAGAGGCACTGGGAGGAGGATACTGTTCATAAGTACTTCATACAGTTGCAGTTCGGACGTCATTCTCCCAGCTCAATTTTTTTTTCAGGTAGGAAGGAATGGCATGAGATACCACACAAACAGAAAGAGATAGCGAAAGTAGATGAAATGAGATAAGATGGGATGATGATGCATCTTTCCACATTTTTTTCTCTTTACTCCACTCATAAAAAAAAGTGGAGGTGAAACAAATACTCCCAAAAAAAGCTACAAATTCACTTTTTATCTATCTAATTAGTCCATAGGGAAAGAAAATATGTGTGAATGCCATACAGTTCACATCATCATCATATCACATCCGTAATGTAACAAGTATCTCATGCTCATTTACCATACGAAACAAAAAAAGACATGTTCAAGTGTGAACGCGAAAGGATTTCATGTAAAAAAAATGCAAGTTGAAGTTGCTCCGTGTTCATGACCTCTAACATAAACACTGTCGCTCAAGCATACTTGTTTAATAATGTAGGTAAATGAAAAGGAGTGTGTGGCCAGATTATCAAAACAATGCAATTAGCTGCAGGTGTAATTTCAATATTTATCATCTCATTCATTCGACTCCCGTATCCAAATAGACGACTCAACTGTCGTGCATCATTTCAGTACCTACTTTGCAAGACATGCGTCAATTGATATGATTATGATTATATTACAAAGCACACATCTGGCATTTAACTGGAATTGGAAACTAGGAAGGTAAACTTGGATAACATGTATAGCATGTAGAATCAAAGGAGATTGCAGAGGGACACGATATGATATAAAAAACGGGCGAAGATAACAAACCCCAAAAGTCGATATAGATGAGTTATATAAGAATGTATCCATTTGCTATATACTTTTCACACCTGATCAAGTTTCTCAGGTACTGAGTAAAATCCTGATGTAAGAGCATGCAGCCAAGAACCTGACGTAATTTAAAATAAATTGGAATCTGAACAATGTGATGATATCCATCCGTTTGAGCTCTATGCTCCAAATAAGAAATTAGATGGACGATGTGAAGAATCAATTAGCATCTGAGCTAAGGTGTGTGCGTCGCCACACTCACCATGGGTATTCCACTAGGTATTACCTTATTTTATTGATTTATGATAATGATGATGATGATGTTAACGAAAAGGAGGTGTGCATGGGATTATGGACTGCACTGTTGGGATTGGGGCATATGCATCCGTTTTTGTTTGTTCTGCTGAACTTGTCTGCTCACTCATAATCGGTGACAATGAGACGAAAGCAAATGAACACCTAATATGGGCATTTAATGATGGACAGAAATTGAGTGTGAAAAATTCCAGCTATTGAAACGTTTATGTCAACCGTTAGCCTCTCCAAAAAAAAAGCTATTCTTGTTGGGTACCTTAAGCGTGGCCAATTGATGACGACGACTGATATGATATGATGAAGTACCTTTTCAACGGAATGGGAACTATAAAGAAAAATGAATCCTTCTCTTTTAAACCTTAATATTAGACGCGTTTGCGTAAAAGAATTTTTGGGTTTTCCGATAATTTAATCGATTTATTAAAAAGTGAAGGTAGGAGGAGCATTGATCGATACAATAAAATGCTGAAATGTAATATGATGATCATGATGATGATGAGCTACATACATAAAGTAATTGGCATGATTGAAGTCTACATATTTTTTTTATTAGTTTTACAAACGTTATTCCCATTCCCAATAAAACCCATTCATCCCTATATCCGCGATGATTAGTCATACCAAAACTTAAACAAATATAATAAAACATTACGGATTTCACGCAGCCTAATTGACCCAGAAAAAAACACATCCTATATAGACCTATCCACAGTGATAGTACTGTAAAGTCGTCATCAATATCATGTCACTTTACGTCAAAAATAATGACAGCCAATGTAGCCAGCCATCAGCAAGTCTTAAAGTAATCAGGGGTATTACTAAACGGCAAACACTACGCTATAATATTTACCTAGATTAACATTGCGCTTATCTTGTCCATCCAAACTGGTATAACTGTTTGTATTCATGTCAAGAATTATCATCATCCCGTAACATCAACATAATCAAACGAGTTTACACTGTAAAAAACGTTTTTTCATGGAAATTCGCCCAATACCGGCATGCCTTATCATATCATTCTTCCGTTTCAATCTCAACTTGTAACGAAATATGCAGCCCAAATTGCAAAGATTTGACTGGACGTGCGCGTGCTAAAACTGATACAAAGCAACCTCGCATTCCTCTTTGTCTATGTTTGTATCATCTGTATATAGGAATTTTCTTGAGCGAATTTTATTGAGATGAATCACCATCTTCATCATCTTAATAGAGTGATGATGATCATGATGGAAAATTCTTTACAAGATACGGAAAGGGGAGAAAAAAAAATCAAGGTGATGATATGCTCATATTGGATAACGCGAAGATTCTCAGTCAGCACAATGCAAATGTGCGCATACTCACTTGAGAGTATGAAATGAGCAATGATGAAGATCAAATGAGCTTTCATACATTGTTTAAGGTTTTTTTCTTTCCAAAAGTGCACAGGTGCACGCACACACACAAGCTGTAATGATCTCGTCATCCCCACATCATATTCACATATCGTCATCTTAAATTTTCTGCATCGAATCTCTGCAGACGTTACACCCAGATAAAAATGATTATTCACAACTCATACGTAGGTACAGCGGTTGAGGGGAATGCATTATTGCATACCTGACGAATGACAAGCTGACGAGTGAAATAAGTTGTAAGCAATTGCTGAACAAAGTTGATCATCCCATCTTTTTGTGCTCTCCGACCGAGTTCATATCAATGTCGTTGTCATTATTTATCCAAGCGCGAGAAAAAAGAGCCAACAAATAATCCATATTACCAGGTAAGTCACACACCCACAAAAATCCCTTCCCTCACCTTCAATCACATTTCCAGTTCCGTTTACAAACGAGGTGGTTGTGAGCGGGTAGAGAATATAAAAATTAAAGACCAGGATCAAGCAAGCCATGCGTACAATTACGTACAAGCGTCATCACTTCATTATCATCATGATCAACATCAACATCAGCCAAGAATGAATGAGCCCATGTACCCCATTCAGGATAAAGTAAAGCAGAGATGAAAAAGACACAGCCAAAAAAACCCTTTACTTCCACAACTCTTCGCTTCTCTACATTTATGTTTAGGCAGACGGCAGTGGACCCATGAATGAAAAACGAAACAATTTCCACCATACCAACCTGTTCACCTACTAAAAAACCCAGTCACTGCTGCAGAGAGTCAAAGTCAAAGCAAGGAAACTTGAGAGATTGAGAGCTCCAAAAAGTGAACTTACGCTGGGCTAACAAACTAACAGCGTAACATGCTGGAAAAAAATATTATGAATGAATGAATGAATGAATCACTCCCCTACATAAGTCAACTTTCACGTATAGCATACGGACAGCTTTACTTGAACAAAGTTAATGTAACTTGAGCAGGGCAGTTTTATTGGGCGAGAAGAAGCGTAAACTTGTCGAGAGTGGTATGCGTGGTCTGGTCTGCTGGTGGAGTGAGTGAGTAAAAAACTGAATGAATGAAAACTCGTAAATTCCTAGCGCACACACACCACATGATCAATATGATTATAGAGTCATATACGAAGAATATAATCAAAGCCATATCTCTAATCTAGTATAAATATGCATAAAAAACTATGTTATGTATGTATTCATTATAGAATCTAGTTGTAGTGCGGTCATGTTGTTGGGGAGGCAAGTTTTTGGCGTAGGTGTCTTTCGTAAAACAAGTGCATCGCATCGCATAATCGCATCGTCCTCACTTGGAAAGGGCAAAGGATCCATACGTTTTCTCACAGAACAGAGTTCATTCATTCTTAGACAAACGTTTTTGAGAAAAGTCTGCTATAGCCTATATGACAGAAGGTCTAAGCACTTGTAATCTTGCTGTCATAAATACCTATAGATAATATGAACTGTTAAGCACATGTCGTTCCCCTTTATATATGTCAGCGTTAGTTGAGCTTGTAAGGAATCTATGAAAATTGCTAAACAGTCATCGCAACGTCGTCATTGATTTGATTGATTGATTTATTTATTAAAGTGCAAAAAGTTTCAGTTACAATAACTGTTCTCCCAACAGTTGCACTTGGCA
>JAQGAH010000619.1:0-30226 GCA_034696885.1 Lepidocyrtus paradoxus | reverse complement strand
TTTAGAACATGTAATCTTGTACTTGTGTACTTTTTTACCCGTATACCCGTTTACATTTTAATAAGTGAGTACACCTAATGTGTTGTTGGTGTGTACAAATAATAATACCGTGTACCAACCAGGATGTTAGATATCAGCCCTTTGAAATCCCAACAATGAGCCAACACAACACAGGAGGAACATGGTAAATGCTTGATTCAACAAACTAAACTACCTTTAAAACATCAACATCATCATCTTCAATTCAAATATGTTTAACAAGAGAACATGAATTCGTGAAGGCTACTCCTCGCATATTGTTTTGACACTTTGCAAAACGGCTGAAGGGATTTTTTTTTGCATTGTTGTCGTTGTTTTGCTGGTAGGGTGGTGGGTGCATTGAAGTCGTTTTGGATTGTGTGCAAATAATAATAATATTGCAACATAAGTATATTGAAAGTTAAATGTAGTGCAGAATTAAAAGGCATGAAGCAGGTATCTTTTGAAGTTCTTTTTTTGCTAGTCAATGAATACGTACAAAATACATTAGTTACTTTACTAGTACTAAGTGCTTATCATGAGCAAAAACTGTTAAACCTCTTCTTAGATTGGGTATGGGCATAGTACATAACAATGGGGCAGGATTTTATTGCAAAAAATTACAACTTGGAGGTACCCTTCTGTATAATGGTTATTGTGATGATGACAACATCCTTCTCGAGAAGTGTGCAGTGAGCGCTGAACAGTTAGAAAAGGTTAACGAAGACAAGTTTTCTCATATTTTTTTCTATCAGGATTCGAAAAAAAAGTTTTAAACAAGTCATTCAGGATTTAAAAAGACGAATAGGCATCCACATACTTTGCTGATGATGACGTATTCATTTGTTCTTGGTAGTAAGGATAAAGAATTACAGAAGGTATAAAACATAACTATACTTGAAGGAAAAGTGGATAGGAAAAAGATGAATTTCTAAATTCTCATTCAAGATAAGATGGCAGATATGCACGTTCGTATTTATCATATAAAAAAGTCACAAACATGACAAGCTACTTTATGGTTAGTGTCAAATGTGCAATATTGATTGGTCTAAAATCTGCACATCATAACGTATCAAGTCAACATTTATATTACAACTGCCATCACTGACTGACTGATACTGATTAATTTTTTTGTTTTGTTCAGGGTCTAAAAAATATAGAGACGAGTGAGATGAGATCAGTAGCTTAAATACGAAATATTGTTGTAACTTGACGAAAAAAACTGACATCCTCTTCTTAATCCCCTTCTATCTATATTATGAGGGCTCTGCAGGATACATTAATAAAAAAAAGTAAGTTGAGTTAACTGAGCTATGTTATTGTTCAGTCTCTTCGTGCTTAAGCCTATAGTAGTTGGACAGTCTACCATCTGTAGTAACCTTAACTTTTACCCATTAATCTAAAGTTGGTAGACTTGATTTTAAAATGTTGACTTTTCTGCTCCTCTCATCCTCATCGTCGTCTCATGTCGTGAGCCGCGTTGACGGAACTAGTTAAATACTCTCCCCAGTTTGTTTGGGTGATAGTTGATAGTTGTGATGGTAAGTCACATCCTGAATCCTGTCTCATTCTCCCAATTTAGGTTTATACTGCTGAGCAAATACATTTGGTCGAGAGAGTCGTATCACTGAAGACGATAGACTTCACTACAAAAAAACTAGTTAACTTACCCATCCATGCTACATTCATAAATTTTCAATAGTAAAAGTCTACAAGGATATGCAGTGCACTGGGACTAGCATAGCCCATCATAAAGTCTCAGTTGTACAGTTCAGATCTTACAAGACGGTTGGTCGTCTGGTAAAGTAAGTAGTGAGTGGAGTACATCATGATATGATAATGAAGAGATTTCATAAAATGTATTCATTCATTCAGGTTTTTTGAACCACTTCTTCTCACTGAACACTATTGGCTTGCTAAAGTCAGACGCAGACATCATAACAGAGAAGGGGTATGTATATGGCAGGCAACTATAACCGTGCATTATCATTATTATCATAATGAAAGGAGGTTTTAGTGAGTTGGAGTAAAAAAAAGTGTGAAGGAACTATATACTCAAAGATTGCAAACAGAATTTTATTTAGATAAAGTAGGAAACGCAGTCAAGTCTTCCTCTTTCGAAACCTTCTATTCTGGTGAGACTCTCTGGTGACCTCCATATTGCCTCGCACCGTTTTAACTTCCCCGTACATTTTAATTTTACAGTCGAGGAGGAGGAGGGGGTAAATCCTGTACAGGATTCAAGTTATTTTAGTTCATCTCAAATGGTGGAGGAGGAAAAAACTGACTTGTCTAGCCAGTAGTAATCCCATACATAACTGACGCTGTGAAGCTCACTATACTGACCAGTGACAAGGATTTCAATTGTTTTCGGACATTGACTGACTTAGATAACAACCGGAGACGGAACCAGAAAGGAGGTTCCTATCCTGTTCCTCCGATATATTGGGCTGTTTTCAAAAAGGATCTTGACCGCCAGTCTTTCATTCAGTGTTTGGATGTGCACTACTGGTCAGAAGTCCATTGGGCGAAAAGAGTCTTAGAATTTATAAAAGGAAATAGGAAGGAAAGCATAGGGGGAAAATACAAGTTTTGGTGAACTGTGCTCCGAAGATGTTCCTAAACCTCATATAAGAGGGCTGAAATTCTTAAAAAGATATTTTTTCCTAAAAAAGGCAAGTAAAAAATGAAGCTGCAAGTTTCAAGTTTTTGTGCGCTCACTTTTTATACATCAGCAAAATATATTACGATTTCATTACAATTGTTAGTAAAATTGGCAAACAAATTATCTAGGGAAATTGTTTGGATTGGAATGGAGTTTTATATTTTTGCCATTTAAGCATGAAATCCCATGTGAAAACTGACGTATGTATTTTAAATCTACTCACAATTTGCATGAGAATTGCAATTACAAGATTTGCAATCTGATTGTCTAGTGTCTAGGCTGAACATACATTGCTCTAGCTTTTCAGTGAAATTAGTTGAGTTATCGTTATCATCACACTATCACAATCAGGATAATTGATGAAGTTTAAGTTGACCCGACAGAGTTTATCAGGATCACCTCAACTCATCATCCTTCATCATTTAACGTCATTTTTATATCACCTCATCATCACCACCACTTACTCTTGTCAAGTTTAGTTTTTTTTCAGAGAAAAGCATAATTTTGTTGAGAAATATATATGATTATGATTATACCTTTTCCCATTTTGGTTACATCCGGGTTCACTGGTTTTCCCCTTTTTATTAGTCAATGCCACACGGGAAAGACTGCTACTGCATACATTAGCGCGATACGGATATGATATGACACATTACCATAGATAATCATCAATTCGTCTCCTCACCACATAAGTCATCTTCAACCTTTTTACGATGACGAACGTTACGCAACCTTACTTGCATGACTATGACTATATGTACACGACGGATTAAAATCCTTAATACTCCATAATAGCAAAATTAGCGAAAAAAGGTGGTACATGTATGAAACAGCAGTAAAAATGTCTAAAGTGCCTATATAATGACAATGAGCCATGTACCAGCAATACTTTCAAATATAACGTCATCTTTAGAAAACTGATAGAAAAATACGAGTGTTTACTTGCTGACGCTATCATAGTAAGTATGCGCCGTAGAGTGCTAAAAGTAGAAAAATGGGAATTACCACCATAAAAAATGTATTCAGAATTCAGGCCATATCCAGCTCCAGAAAAAAAAAGATTCATAATTAACATGTATGTTCATGTAACGCGAGTATGTAGTTAGTTATTTATATGACTTAAATGCTTTATACGTGTTGCCCTCTATAAATCCTCAAACTTGTGTAAATACGTAGGTTTTTTTTACTGAATGACAACCAGGAGTGAAGTATGTATGTTTGAGTGATCTGATAAAGCAGTTTAGCGTGGGAGGTGGGAGTGAGTCGTAATGGCTCTTAATTAGTGATCGCATCACATTATACGAATCTCCAATAAACCTTTCAATATTCCAACATTGTATTCTCGTCAGTGTTTGTTTTTGCGAATATGCGCCATGTGACAATTTTCAATAGTATATACTAATTTTGGCATGATTTCTATTCATTGCAGATAAGTGACTGACTACTTTAGATGCTCGTGAAATCGACTCATCGTGCATAGTGTAAAAATTATAAGTTTGGTGCTTGAGCAAACACTAAAAAGTTCGCAAGTAATCTTTCCAAAGTGTTAAAAACAAAGCCAAATATCAATCCCGGGTTATCAGTCAGCGTGACGTTGCGTTGTCGTCACCAGATCATCCAATCAACTCATTATTAACACCCGCGCCATGGACTTGACCACTTCCAGTCAGGAGACAGCCACCACGACAACCAGTTGCACAGTGGTCTCAGCTCAGGAGCATCAGTCCAGCAAAGCGTTAATCCTACCTGGTAACATGCCAGCTTCTGGACACTTTTCCCATCATCACAACACCAGTAGTACTCATCAGTATCAACATCTTCGCAATCAGAGTGCTTACAGTCACGTACTCCCTTCCCCGACGTCAGCAACCATGGAGTGTGTCTCGCCCCTTGGAGGAACCCCGGAAACTCCGGGTTTTATGGGGAAGCTCACTGCGAGCGCTAGTTACAGTGGGAGTAGCACCCGAAGCATGTCCCTTTCTCATCATGGCAGTTGTGGTAGTGGGAATGGGAAGCAGCCCATTCAGGATTCCGAGGATAGTTCGTACGATTCGGATTGTGAAGTGTCTGACGCGACCACGAGTCATAATGATGTGAGTAGAACTGTTTCCGACACGCTTGGCCAAGAGTTTGAGGAGTATGTGACGCTATCACCGAGAGGACAACAGACTGGGGGAGGGGGAGGAGCATGTAGTGGTAATGTGATTAGTCCGGGTGCTTCGTCAGTAGTGGAATCTTTTCAGGTAAAGCCCATAATCAAGTTTCTGTAATTAATTTTTCAAGCTGTCAAAAGCGAGATTTTGTTAGCTAATTGTGGAATTTCTCTCGTTTCCAGTTTAATACGGATGACCCTAGCTATAAGTCAAAATTAGAGTTCGCCAAGAAGCTAGGCTACACGGAGACGCAAGTTCAAATAGTATTAAGTAAATTGGGGCCGACTCCTTCGCAAAACGAATTGCTGAACGAACTCATCCTCCTTGATGATAACAGTGGACTTAATGAGATTATTAGTACTGACGAATCAAACGAAGCGGCCAGTCCTGGAGCCGTGGGCAGTCCTGCTGGAACTGCTGGAGGGGGAGCAAGTGGAACTCCATCCCAGTCATCCAACAATTTAAGGCATATTGTCATTGATGGAAGCAATATTGCCATGAGGTATGAAGCCCTGTCATAAAAATAAAACTACCTACTTGTCTTCAATATCTGGTGCATGATTCTTAATTTTTTCATTTCATTGTCTCATTTTCAGTCACGGGAACAACGAGGTATTTTCATGTCGCGGGATCAAGCTGGCTGTGGATTACTTTAAAGCACGAGGTCACAAACAAATCACCGTCTTTGTTCCTTCCTACAGGAAGGAAAGCCCAAAGCCCGATGACCCGGTTTCAGGTAAATATAGGCATATTACTGAACCAGTTGTAGTTTCGTTAGTTCTGCAAAAAACTAGTTGAGCTTGAGCATTATTGACCAATTAGACATGTAATAAAAAGGCTTATTTTATATTATAATGCACACGTTACGTCCACATTTGCCTTGTCTCCCCTCCACCTGTTTAGCTCTATTGTCCTCGTGAGGAGGAGAAATAAATTTTCCTCATTATTGCACACATCTTGTTTTAGAGCTTATGCTAAAAAATAATTTGCTAGTTTTGGGATGATAAAGAAACTGAAGCAGGGATGAAAAATACTGGTATTGTATGAGTAGATAACCGGTCTTACTGGTGTGGTGTCACATTCTCTATAAGTAATCTGGTGCACCTGTTTCACCTTATAAGCGTTTATGTCTTCGCTTTTAACAAAAAAAAATCAGAAAAGATTTACAAGGGAGCAACTATGCCATAGATGAAAGTTCAGAATTTGCTTTATTCCATAATTTCAATAAATTGAAGCTTATGTTTTGTATACGCACACTTATTTTTGTTGAATGTATGGCGAAAAACTAAGTTTTTAGGTTATTATTTCACGACTGCTTTAATTTTTAAAGTGAATTCTGTATGCTCGTATATTAGTAGATGTAGATAGCTCATGAATGGTTCGATTTTGCTAACAAAATATAGAAAGCAGATTAATTATAATGAATGTGATTATTTTTATATCTTACAGACCAGCACATCCTTTCAGAACTGGAAAAGGAAGGGAATTTGGTCTATACTCCGTCACGGTTGTTGAACAACCGTCGCCTGATTTGTTATGATGACCGTTACGTGTTGAAACTTGCCGTTGAGGTGGATGGGATAGTTGTGAGCAATGATAATTACAGAGACTTAACCATCGAGTCATTAGATTTTAAGCGGATAGTCGAAGAGAAGCTACTTATGTACTCATTTGTTAACGATAGGTAAAGATTCATACATTCTTGAAAGCATTTACAAAATGTGAAATATTTAAATATTTGCACAATTGCAAGAATAGATAATCAACTATTTCTTTGAATTACAACAGATTTATGCCTCCAGATGACCCTTTTGGAAGAAATGGTCCCACACTGGATCAGATCCTTTCCACTCAGAGAGTTACGCAACTCCCACCCCCCTGCCCGTACGGGAGAAAATGTACGTACGGGCAAAAGTGCAAGTATTACCATTCCACACAAGCAAAGTCTGTTAGTGAAACGTTAAGAAAACAAGCCATGAAGACTCAATCAGTACCAATAGCCCTTACAAGCAGCCAAGCCCCGGTTTGCAGAACGCGTTCCGCCATCGTCCCAATGGAATCCTCAAAAGACTTATCTGCAATGTCAACGATGGGTGCTAACACTCATAGGAAACTTCAAAGACAGCTTAGTATCAATCCTGGGGGCGATCCCAGGATTCATCAGACCTTCCAGCGTGGTGCTAGTTTAAACCCTTCTCTCCACTCGCTATTCCCCCAACAAGACTCATACAGCCTAAGCCCCTTTCCCGGGAATCCGACTTTGAGTGAAGTATGGAAACCGGCGGACTGGGCTGCCCCTGGCTCAGGGAGAACTCCAGGAAGCCAAAGCCAAGATGACTGGATGAAATCTCAAAGATCCACCCTCACCCACCTCCCCACGAACAACCCTTCGCAGCAGCAATCCCAACTACTACAGCAGTCCTCCAAAGTGGCCACGTCCAGTGCGTCAGGTTCCAACAGAACCAGCATGTACTACCACTTGGTAGCTATATTTCCCGAACATCAGGTGAAGCATGTTTTGGATCTGTATCCAGACTGTGTTGATCCTAGTTTTATATGTAGGCAGATTGTCAGAATTTTTAAGTAAAAAAACGACAACCTTTTTAAATTACATGTTAGTTTGTTAGTTAGTCCCTTTAGAAAACAGAAAAAGGAAATTACCTAACTAAGTAGTACCTAGTTTATAGAAAAACTGCATATTATATTATATTTTTGTTATAATGTTAATGTTGCTATTATAAAGTATGTAATGACTATATGACTAGTGATAAACTTATTATATCAATCAACTCAGAAAACACTTGTTTCACTGTAAAATGTAGACAAGTACTGAAATCCAGAACACATGTATTTGCTATATTGCATTGTGTGAATTTTTAAGTAACTGCTCATGCAGTAAAAACACATAAATTTAATATATACACATGATTACACTATTTAATTGAAAGGCGCCAATGAAATAAATCAAGATTCTACTAAACAGGTACTCTAATCTTTACAATGTGTTTGCATAATTAATCATTTCCATCTTCCAAAAATGATGTAATTTTATCCCTGTTTTCATGCAATAACAAATTCATAAACCGTCAAATAGCGATGCGGAAAAGTCTTTATCTGTGAGATTATCATTATATCATCATGCAGCTTGTCAATTTCATGTCGTTTGTAATCAAATATAAAATTACTTTCCTTAATTTTCAATGAAATGACGCTAATTGAGCATTTTAACTTAATTGCAACAATCTCATCACTGAAAATCCCAACTTGCCAGCACTTTCTCTGTAGCATTTTGCAACAAATATCTTTGTTCATTTATGTAGTTCTCCTCTCTCCCATAGAGAGACCGCCCACACATTACGCAATCAATTTCACCACCCTTTCCTGTTTCCACCTTCCCACCCAAGTCCATCATCACTACCGATTTCTCAAATACGCACGCGCCACCAATTAGGAAAGAATCCACTTTTGTTGAGCCCAAGGGATAACGTAATATCTGACTGTTTCCTAAGCCTTCCGCAAGTCACGTGTACGAGTCAGCTCTGTTGTGGGTGGAAAGATGAACCTGGGACTTGGTGAACACATAAGCATACTGCAACATAACATAATCAGCAAAAATCCTTCTTCCCCATCTTCTCTGGACTTTTGCAACGACTTATTTTGCTCAGCGAGTGTTGTTGACTGATATTCGTATCGCTCATATGATTAGCATTGAAAGTTGTTCTCCAAGATTGGAGATGGGCTATTTTCCGCTTGAGGAGGTTACTGAATGAACGTAAAAGTTATTTAGTGTTATCAATCAGGTAAATAGGAATACGCATTTGGTTGCGATTGATTCGATTGACACTTTAGGGTTTCAGGTCAACAAAAGTTTATAAAGTGTCAGTTTCATTAGCTTCTCAAGCAGTTTTAATTGGGTTAGATATGAGCACTTAAAGGAGATATAATACAAGACTAAAATAGTAAATAGTTAAACATGAGGAGGGGAGGAAATCCTCATCTGCTGGCGGTGCCACTTGTGGTAAGTCCATTAAGTATTAAGTCATTGTGATCTTTTTATTGTGTTCAATTATAATTTGTAATTATGATGGTAAAATAGTGTTGGCAGTTGACCGGAAGTCAAAATGTTGTTGGGTTTTGCTACTTTTGCTTGTGAAAAATAAAAGTTTTCTCGAGTTTTTGGTTTCGACTGGTTTTCTTTAACTTTGCTTGTGTTAGTTAGGTGTAGCCTTTAATTGATAAAATATGGATATTTGTTAATTAATAGCCCATCCCATTTTTTGTTTGCAGGTGCAGGATCACATTTTATCGTATCTGACGCTTGCCGAACAGCTACAGGTCAGAAGGACTTGTAGAACAACCAAAGATTGGGTTGACCGAAGCCGCTTCCGGTTGGCAGAGCACATTCCATACTCCAGATTGGCAGACCATGGAGCAGCCTCCTTTGGGAAATTTTTCGGTAGAAGGGTCCCCCTCATGATTTGCAGCTTATACGTGGAAAACACAAGCTTGGCACTATTTGAAGATAGCAGTTACCTGACGGAATTTATCTCCCGTTATTCGAAATCAGTAACTTCGCTAAGGATCAAACGCTATTACGTTTGCAGGGGCAGTGATAAGCAGAATGATTTTTATGATGCCCTGTCAAATATCAAATATTTGGAGGTGGATGAAGTCTGGATGGCCAATGCAAATGACATCACAACCCGAATTCCAGAGAGTTTCAGAGGACTAGTGAGTGTCAAATTTGGCCTAGTCAAAGTCTACGATGAAGCTACAGGTAGCATCTTGGAGAAATTCGATAACATACCAATCGAACTAAAAAAGACCTTGCGATGGCACGTTTGGAACATTCTGGATGTCTGCGAGCAGCTGAAATACTTGCGAGTACCAATCTCTCCTAAAACCCTCTTTGATAATAGCTTTGATGAATGCTTCCGACTCCTGAATTTTGTAAGGATTCGCACAAGAGGGATAACGGAAGGGAGTCTCAGGAACCAACCATTTGTCATGAAGTGCGACCTTGAAAACTTTAATTGCTGTACGTCGTCATTGGAAGTTCTCCTCATCGTCGGGTCCAGAATGAAAATCCAGTTTCAGAACGTCAACTCCAAGATTTTCAAACGAGGATCATCATTCAGCGTCGTAGGAGTTCCAAACCGGGGCCGGTTTGATTATATTCACTCCTTTGTATCGAGCTCTTTGGTGAACAGGAGTTTTGATTTTGTACAGAAGCTGACGCTGAAGGCGTCCCTCATTCAAAATGAATGTATTCTCGGGAGGGAGAAAGGACCAACCTTATTCCCAAACTTGAAAGAGTTTCACATGATTATAGATATCGGATTTGATGTTCTCTACCCGACTGCAGTGTATTCCAGATCAGTTGTCAATGAAGTAGCGGGAGCCCAGCTGCGAAATGTGTGCTTTCCAAGGGTGGACCAAGTTTTGAGATTTTTCTTCCCTGAAGATACGCCCTACAGATCTGTCCACACGTTGTCAATCGGATTTTATGAGCCGGCATTTCCTCAACAGAAGAGAGCGCGGGTTGACAGATTGGAGACGTTGCCGACAATCATTGGCTGCTTACCCAACTTAAAGAACTTGACCATCAAGGGTTGGAACTGTCAGAGAAAATTCTATCTCGATCTATGGAACGGGTTCCCTGGATTGGTGAAGCTAATCATTGATAGTTGTAGTTCCTTACGTCCGTCTTGTTTTATATCGGGTAACGGAAGTCCAAACAATCCGGCCAACTTTGGTCTTTTACCAGGTAAGGTTTACCTGACATTTTAAATGTTTTTATTTATCGATTTATCTCTCTGTAAGGACATGATGCATTTTTTGTAAAACTGCAAACCTGACACGTTTATTTATTTAATTGATATGATTTATTTTTTTCCAGTTCTCGAGTACATTGAACTACGTGAACTTGATCAGATGCCTGGAGTGATAAATAGTGCGGGTCAAAAGGATGAAATGAAAGAGATGTTCACTAAATTTGGTTTTGTTCAATTTGACTACCTCTCTAGAGACAATCCAAATCATCCAAGAACGGTAAGTATAAATTATTAAATGCAATTTTCTAATTTTAATAATACCATAATATGAAATGAATTTATCTCATACCATGTATTTATGTACTTATATTTGATATATCCATTTTTTCCCATCAATTCAGGCTGTTTGGATACGTCCAAACCCATCAAGAAGACCCGGTATCAGTCATTCAACAATTGTCACTAGAAGTGTTTCAAGATACATCCAATCATCAATGCCACAACCACCAAGTAAAAAAAGGAGAATGGAGTGAAACAAATAAAATGCCAAAAATTATATCAAATAATTGTCTCAAGTCCTTTCGTTACTTCCCTTCTTCCTTTAATTCATGTTTTCTTGTTTAGTAAAAGGTGACTTTTACTTTTGTTGTTAGCAGAAATGTCATCATACATTCTAATTTACGGGTTCATTGTGTAATTTACTTACGTAAATATATACGGTATTTATGTATTTACAGTTGAATATGTTTATAAATGTAGGATTAACTTTTAAAGAACATTTAATATTTTAAATAATGTTGCTTATTGAATTTTACGAATTTTTCCCTAATAGGAATGAGTTACTTATGTTATTCTTATTTTTATTATGAAAAATATATGTCGAATGTTATTATACATTGTATTAAATATGTCAACTCTTCTTCTAATGAGATGGAGAGAATGAATGCTGTGTGCTCTTTGTGCAAGTTTTAAAATGCCTAAGATTTTGTTTTAACGCAAATTATTTAAACATAAAGGAAATGGTCAATCACTGACAAATTACATTTAAAAAAAATATGATACAAATGATATTAGTGATTAGAACCTTAAATGATAATTTATTATAGTTAGTAAGTTTATTTTTTCAAACTTTCTAATAAAACTTTTTATAAACAACTATTGTATATATCGCTCCTTATCCGCAAATAAACGGTGTATAAATGACAAACTATTAGATTGTGTTGACATTGTTTTTTTGAACTGGTGGCTTGTATTGAATTCGGATGAGCTCTCATTAGTTTATCTCTTATAGTTTACATTCAACCGGAAAAGTCTCGTTACTCAAATACTCATTGCGTGCTTGCTTCTGTTTATCGTAAAAATACTGCAACTATTTTTCATAATCCTTAAACAATACGAAAAATTGATACAGATCTACTAAATTTAGACGATAATGTTTGTTTCCGCTTTCCCACATTTATGATTTCAATCATACATTTACATAGGTACAGATGAGGATTGTTTTGCTTCAAATGGACCAATTTCTTTTGGATAGGCTCATGATTCGGCTTAAATATTTTCAGCTTTTTAAATGTGTGTTGCTAAAGCGTACGCACTCGTGCATTAGAGAATTCCAAATACACCAGGCTCCAACTACTGGGTCCAGTAAATAAATCCAGATATAAACTTATATATCACTGTACAAAGTCAATCTCTACGAACCTGGTGGACTTATCAAACTAGCCATATCAAACTCAAAACCAATCATTTGCCTGTGTTATATGCAAAAGAAATCGGTCTATTCAGAAGGAAAGGCCCTACGTAAATCGTAAACAAAACTGAAATTTGTTATTGCCGTTCCATTCCTGCCTTTATGAAACTTCTGTTTACATGTCTGATGGAAAAGACGTGACAGGTATTTTGGTTGCGACAAAAATTACAATAATAAAGTATTGTTACGTTTTCAAACGAACTATTATAAGTATGGAACATTTCATTGAATTGGAACAATGTTAAAACGATTCAGAGACATTTTTTAGGGTAAATAAAGTATCAAAATGTTGATTGTTTTGAATTAGCTGGTCAAAAAGCTGCCACGATTAACGTCAGTTCAATAAAAACCTTGTTTTTAGTTTGTTGACTGGGAACAGTATGAGTTGGCTTTGGCATCATAGTATAAATATAACTTGGATGAAGGGTATGGGGACCAGTTTGACAATTGTGTTCCACCGTTGCAGTACTATTTGCTATGTTTCAGAAACAAACGTAAACACTAAGCAGTAGATTGATGACCACCGTCTTGAATTGTGTAATCAAAAGCTCAGCGTGCGATTTCAGAAGCAACAATGCAACTATTTAAGAAAGCGTCTGTTGATTTTCTAACCATCCTTGGAATAGCTTTCTGTCTCATTGCAATTTTGCAATATGCCGTGAGTCTTCCCTATACATAAGCATATCTAGAATAAATTACTAACATAAACTTAATAATTGTAATTAAAACGCTGGAGATTCTTTAAAAAGGATTGCAATAAAAAAGCTCGCGACGGCCACGGCAAGAAGATTCACACTCATAAAAGTTCAGAAAGTGAAGAAGAAGACAGCGTGGCAACAGTTCCGGAAAAGATGGGTCTTAAAGGTTTGGCTGGTGCTGGTATCACTTATTGGAAACCTTCCGCAACCTCCATTCCAAAATGTTTGGGGTATGATTTGAGAGTAGATAAAATCATCCAAGTTACAAAGTACTGTGAAGGGGAAACCGGAGAGGGAAAAAATGAGACTGGAGATGCAATGACGCCAAGATCTTTAGTTAGTTATTACAACTTTAAACTTAAAACAATGATAATATATTTCGTTCAAATTAAAGTTTTCTTTGTTCATTCCAGTGTTTTACTGCATGCATGTTTAAATTTCTTGGATTGGTAAGTCATTAGTTAAATAACCAAGTTTTTCAAATATTATGGACTAGTGTTTCTGGATTGTGAATTTAAAAAGTATAAAAATACAGATTGGCGAGGACTTAATGTTCACATCCGACATTGATACCGTGGTCGTCGACATATTCCCACCTATTGCTCACCCCCAAGCGAAGCGAGCCATTCGAAATTGCGCAAAGCAAAGCAGTAAGTGGATCACTTTTGAAGAATTTTTTTTGTTAAAAATCCTATGTAAATCTTTGAAACTCGTATTTCTAAATTGTAGCTCTGCCATTGAGCCATTCCGACAACTGTACATCTTTTGGATTTCTTAAAGGGTGCATTTTGAGAAACGTTCAGAATGTAAGTTATCTATTCAAACTGAAATGAATTTTATCGTGATGCTTACAGACAATTGAGGCAATTAGATCTAACAATGAGTGATATATTTTTTTAGATCTGTAACGGAGAGTATTATTGAATTAGGAAGTGAAGTAAGTATAGGCTTGCGTGACTAAAAGGATCACAGAGAAAGGGGTATACCATCACTCAACTAACATACATCCGACTTTCATTTTCCATTAATTTTGACTGTTATTTATATTGGAGTATTTGTTTTCTCTTTCTGGTTTCATTTTTTCATATTTTTTATACAAATTACAAACGCTTCACTCGAATCACATCTTTGTCACGCATATACTTTTACACTTTATCTCGCTACAGCATGTAAAAACTAAAATGGATTTATTTGTAGGCATAACTAGGAGTTGGTTTCTTGGCAGGTTAATAAAGTGTACGAATCCTAATCAATACACAAGTTAAGTAATTTGTTTTACAGGTATTTCTGATACATTCGATCATTCAATATCATCAATATTATGAGTACGGATTTGTTTATCAACAAATTATTTGCGATGTATCTGCATCGATATTTGATTGTACATATATATGACGCATTGCGTATGGAACTTTTTATCTCCCGTCGTAAACTCCTAAACACTAATGCACATAGAACAGGCCCATCCCACTTACCTTGACATGCGTACATCATCATCAATATTATCAGGAAAATTGCTCTTCATTCTTACATTTTTAATCATCATTCAAATGTTGATCATCATCAGACCATCCTCATCCCTCCATTAAAGTAAAGATCTAATGCAAACAAAGATAAAATGCGTCCACATTTTTTTCATACACTAATTTATTGTCTTGTTCCTGCAAGACAATTTTATTGCAAGTCCTGCTGTTTATAGCTGCTATAGTTCTGCATCGGCATACTTCTACTTACTATTATATTATTAGTTTATTAGCTAAATATTTACCTGCGTGTCTAAATGCAGCATGCAGTATAGCCGCAACTAAACATTTCTTTCCTACGACATGACTCACTTTATAACATCAGCCGAGTTCAAGGTTGACAAGTAAGAAGTAAACTCTCTCTAAAAAAAAGATTCCTGCATCATCATGGTCACCCCAACCCAAGAGTAGCAGTCGTCAAAAGAAGTCTTCAGACGCAATTCCAAACAGCAAACACTAATGACTGATAGTTTTGTTAAAGCTAATCTTTCTTCCCTCCTCTGAAAATAACAAGAAATTGCAGCCAGTCATCCATGTAATAGGTCGACTGCGTAAATAACATGGTCATCATAATATCTTCGTATGTCGCAGTGGTGTCGTATCTACCTACAAAGACAATTGTACAGACCTATGGATTTCCATATATTCAAAACAAACAACTTCTACGTGATTATGAGAAGAGCGACTCCAACATGAATGATCTGCGTAGAAAATGAGATCTAAATTGGATGGACATATTCCATGTCTCATAAGTTCACTCCACATAATATCTTATCTTTAAAAAATGACCTGTATGCCAATGCCAATTATATCCTTGCTTTCAATATACTACGTGCTTATTTATCAAATACGTTACGTGAGAGAATGAGATGATAATGTGGGAAATAATTTAGACGTTTACTCATAAAAATTTGTATGATAGCAGCAATGTCACAATAATATTGTCAGGTTCTTATGCTTTTGTTGATAAGTTTGTTATGCATGCAATAGTTATCCGTAAAGTCATCAGCCATCATATCATCTTATCACTTTACTTGGTAGTGGCTGTCTGCGGCTCTCCACAAGACAGCTCTCCCTTGTCCGTCGATCCTGAATCATTCTCGTTCTGGACTTTGTTTGTTTACATTAGGGTTTTAAAAAATAAATTTTTTTAAAGTATTTGCTGACAGTGAAATAAAAAGTGTTTGCAACGCAACTTTATATGACATATCTTTAACTTTTAATTAAGTGTTCAATCCAAACATATTCAAAGTGAGTATGAATAAGTAATTTTAAGGAAAACGAAAAGATTCGAAAGCTGAAGATTTTTGCCTTAGCCATGGATCACCAAAATGGAAACCAAGTCACTGCCGACAGCCCTTTACTCTCGATACCACTCGTGGTAATTTTCTACACCGTTAAATTATTATTTAAGATAACTAACAAACATTGAGAAAGTAGATGGATTTAGTACAGCTTGTATATTTTGATTGACTGTTTAAAATGCTTTACAGGTTCGTATGAAAATACTTTCATTACTTACACTAAAGGAGCAACTAA
Organism: Lepidocyrtus paradoxus; assembly: GCA_034696885.1. Classification (NCBI taxonomy): domain Eukaryota; kingdom Metazoa; phylum Arthropoda; class Collembola; order Entomobryomorpha; family Entomobryidae; genus Lepidocyrtus; species Lepidocyrtus paradoxus. The sequence goes on along the minus strand of JAQGAH010000619.1, from coordinate 14,106 downwards.
ATTTGAGACTAGTTTGCCAAACCACGAAAGATTGGATTGATGCAAGCTCCCTTCTCACGAACCATGTCCCGGTTACTCTAATAAAAGACTATGGACGACTGACGTTTACCAAATTTCTGGAAAAGAGACCTCCGCATTTGATAACATCATTGTTTCTGGATAATGACAGCTCGGAATTCCTACATGATCCTGCCATGACTGACTTTTTTAAACTTTATTCGCTCTCCATAAAGAGTCTCAAGGTGAAATGCTTCTTCACGCTCATGTCGGAAGAGGAGCTGCGGTTCTATGAAAGTTTTACAAATCTGGAGGAACTGGAGCTGTGCAAAATTTCCATTTCCAGTGCCACTGAAGTTGTCTCAAAGTTTCCAGAAGGTTTTAGGAACCTAAAGAAGCTTAAAATCGGAAGTGTCAAAGCGTTTCCGGAGCCTCCAGATGATTTATTTGGAGACGCTACACTCCCGCTTGGACGCCAAGCTTCAATGGGCATGTATGTGTGGGAGATGATCCGTTTCTGTGAAAAACTCGAGTTCCTTGGGTATCCCAACACGCCACGATATTTCTTCCAAGCATTTGAAGACGGTAGGGGAAGGGGTGAATTCGGGGCATTCTACGACTACGTTCGCAGTCGACATTTGGCTCACCCCAAGGAATCGAATTTGAAGTTTTGTGATTTTCAAAATGACAACTTCCAGCCAGACTCCAAGAACGCGCTTAGTTTGCTAAAATTGGGGAAGGAATTTGGAATAAAATATTTGAATGTGAATGGGAACCTGTTTCAATACATCAAAATCGGTTCATTGATACGGATGTATGATCTCCCAAGTAATTCCGGTGATTGCATCTTATCTTTCAAGAACTTTAACTGTTTGATAACGGAGCACCTTCCGGCTATTGAGAAAATCAGCATGTCAGCATCAGAAGTCAATACAATGTTGGATTACAGCTGTATATTTAACGGACCACAGGTACTTTCACAATTACGAGAAATTCAAATCATCATCGATATCGGCTTTACTCAACCAGATCCTGACAAGTACACAAGGGCAAGGGAATTTCGAGATGTTCACGTTTTACTCTCCCACTTTTTCTATGACATGGAAATGATCTTATTACCTGACCGAGCAGATGAGCACGTTCGAATTTATGAAAGTGTCGAAACGCTAACTATTAAATTTGACGACTTGCGCAGGCAGACTATGCAAAAGGCTACGCTGGACGATTTGCCAATGAAATGGATTATGAAAGGATTGCCAAATTTGAAGAAATTGAGATTGGTTGGATGCTACGCGAATAAAAACTACGAAACTTTTGCAAGCTTATGGCAAGCTTTTCCCAGGTTGGAGCAGCTAATCCTTGAAGACTGTGAGAATATGACTGATTTATGTTTTAATGGTCTGGAAACATTAAAAAGTAAGTAAACTGTGGAATTAAATTTCATATCTAATTGCTTTTCGTAACTAACTATAAAGTTAATTGTAATGGACTTCTAATAATAAGATTCTAATAACTAATATTTGGTTTAAACAGAACTAGTGAGGATAACTGTAAGAAGCAAAGAAGAAAGCACTGAGGCCTTGAAGACCTTGGTCGAAGATAAATTAGGCTTTTCTCCTTCATATTATCTCAACCAAAGTAATCAACGAGGCAATGTGAGAATTTTTTTCTTGGAATGTTTAGCATTGATGATGAAATGAATGACAAATATTTGTATAAATGAATTGAGATATCTAATTTGACTTACATTTTATTTTCAGATGACATTTTTGAGAATATGTGAGCATTGACAAAACCATTTGCTGATGAAATGCACCAATTTTTGCTGTACAGACGCACGACCTTAATCCTTACGCAGCAGACCACATGATATGACGATGATGATACTCGATTTGAATTTACTTGATCTTGTGTATTTACCAACAAGTTTGCAGTGATCAGCACAAATCAGATCACTGTGAGACAAATAACCTCTAACTTCTTCTTTCAAAGAAAACACTGAAGGATCATATAATCTGTGTGAATGACAAGGATTCATACATTCTGATTCTGACGAATAACTTTGCTGGAGCAAGAATTCACTGAAATATCACATATAGTAGCTTGAAAATTCCGTAGTCACCTGCTACTGCTAAAGTGCCAAACCAGGAAAGCTCACGCACAGTGCAACAAAGGAAAACCATGGGGCATTGTGAGAAGCGTGGTTTGCGTTGGTTTCTTTCCATTTGTTTTCTGCATTGGCTTAAAGCCATTTAGCATCAAAGTAGCATTAGCTTGTATGCTTTTATATTAAACATATGGGTTTGTTTATATGATTTATGCTTGGTTCGCGCCGACCAGTTTGATCTTAAGCTGATCTGGCTATTTCGCAGCTCCCGTAAGTGTGCGCTTTGCCCGGCTATAGGTGACTACGGAATTTTCAAGCTACTATAAGTTGGGTACCTACCTACTTACCTATTTAAACGCGTGAACTCTCAAGTGGCTCATCCAATCTCCAATCCAACCCTCTCATCGTATGATTTATGATTTTTAACTAATGTTTATGATAGATTTAATGTTTGTTAAAAGACTTTTTGTTATTTGATATAATTTGATTTATAGTAATAAAATAACTACATATTATTATATCATCACAAACTGTTAGTTTTTATTTATACCCATTGATTTTTTAACAAGATTTTATAAATATATCCCTGCTCACTGTACTCTTGTTTTTGCATAGTGTATTATTCCATTTTTATCTACATCTTTGCGGTGCTCATCAAATGAAATTGTGCGGTATTGAATTGACTTGATCAATTTTTACACTTGAACAAAATGTGTGGTCCGTGTAAAACCTTTCTGAACGATCTTGACAAAAATCCTTTCGATTGAAAGTTAAAATTTAGGTATTTATGGCATTGTAAAAATAAATCAAGGAAAACAAATCATCAGCAACAACTGCAGCTCCATTTTCACTCTGCCATACTTACGTTTGATCTTGACGTTTATTAACTTGGAAGGCACCCATATTGCCCTGTTGTTAATATAGGGCAGTTGCCTTTAATCATATGCACGTGTCCGCCCTCCTTCGGACTAACATCAAAGTCAAACACTTCTGTAGGGATGGATATTGAGCAGAGCGCATTTGGAACATCCACAATGCAATTAATCCGACCAGCATATCAATGTACCCCAGAGAAATTAACGTGACCCGGATCATTGAATGTAACTTCAAATTGATTAAATTATACCAAGAAGCAACTAATAGCTATTTAACAAACATCGTTTATATTATCAATTATTTCGCATTGCCAAATCTTGTCTAAACAAAAATTTTCGATTTATTTTTCTGCTGCAATAATTTTGAAAGTGTTGTAATGCGAAATCGTATTCAATTTTGCAAAGAAAATTAGGCATGTCGCAGGGAGATGGTAGGAAAGAGAAAGCAAGCTCATTATTTCATTAAAAATTGTAGACCTAATATAGGTATTCAATAGTTAATACAATACAATACGATGCTCCATACAATACAATGGATTTGGGAGAAACAAAGAAAAATGAGTGAGATCTAGTGAATGCATTTTACATAGTATTACTAGCATGGAAATGGTAATGGAACTTGGATAGCCAAAAATTCTGATGATAAACTAAGTATGATAGCATCCAATCAAAGACGTAAGTGGAATCAAGTATCTGTTTTAGAATGTTAGCAACGTTTGCATAGATCCTGCTGAAGGGTGCTCTTAGTCATCTCAAATCTCAGTCTCATTTTCCAAGAGAAAAACCTGTTCCATATTGTTGTTGTTTATGCCATCATTATTGCGGCCTATATACTCGTATACGTATGCATTTATCTGCAGAAAACCTTGAACTAACAAAAAACGGTGATTTTTGTATCTAATAGGAAGCCGATTCCTTGTTGGTCCAAAGATATATTTTTGGCAAGCAAAAAATTATCCATATATACATACATGCAATCTTCTACTTCAACTCATCCACGTGTATCTTCTGATAGCTTCATAGTATACATCACGTAAAGGCAGAACACAAAATTTAACAAATTGTTCTGAACATAAATATAATCTACAATATTAACTGTGCTACTATTCTATTTAATGTGTCTATCTAAATTTATTTAAAATACTTATCCATTTCAATAAAATGGAGCAATCCAGATCTCAATTTTCATACCGGCCCAGCTTATTCAGAACGGTTGTGAGCGGGGCAGTCGTTGGAATCACAAGTAAATAGTATATTGTTTAATTATATTTACTTTGAAAGCAATAATGATGGATTTTGAATTAAGTGTTAATTCCTCTTCTATTAAGGTCATGTAGTTAACCGATTGAAGTTCACCACCGTCGATACAATAAAAACAACAGCAATGCCAGGAGATCTCATCGAATTTCATCGTGGTTATTACAGTCACTACTCTGTCTACCTGGGTGATGGAAAAGTGATGGATATATATTGCCCTGATAATAAAAATAAAAGCACGGCTTTGATAAAGGAAACGACGGTAGAAGAAGTGTGTGGAAAGTCGTATGTTCGGGTGACTAATCATGATGATGTGGCTCTGCAGCATTTCAAAGTTCAGCCAAAATCAGGATTTCATATAGTTCAGGTTGCAAAGTCTTTTAAAGGAAGGGTCGTTCCTTATGAATTCGACTTTCGAAACTGTGAGTATTACTCCACTTTGTGGCGATATGGTATAGGATTTAGTACACAGGTTAGAGTTCATTATTAGCTACAATCGAGATCATGTCCCAGTTTTAACATTTGCTAAGCTGATAAATTGTGCTTTTCAGGTTGCCAATCCCATTTTCACTCCCGTTGGCTCCGTTGTTAGTGGAATAGTCAATTCAGAGAAGACGCATGCTTTCATGGAAGAAGCTAGACATGCATTTCAGCGTAATGCTTATAAAAACTATATGCAATTCTACCAATAAGTAGTTCATTTCCCTTAATCAAATTTTATATTTTATGATTAATAAATGTAAACCCCGACGTTTTCACTGCTTTGTAAATACATATAATATATTTTTTTGTAATAATTTAATAAAATGGAATATATTTTTTATACTTATAATTATAGCTATTAGATTTATACGAATTCATAAAACAACTTCATTTACAATCCCAAACTAAACCCAAGTCCAAACATAGGCGGTGGAGGGAAATGTGGATGATGACCCATCATTCCGGGCCCAAAACCGGGCCTGTAAAACCCTCCTGGACGCCCAAACATGGGTGGTGGGGGCATATAGGGATAGTCATAATCATAGCCAAATAGGCTGGTAAATGGCCAGAATGTCCGTTGCTGCCTATGCAATGGAAGCACTGATGATTCATCGGAACCACCAACTATATCAACGTCCGGTAAATCCTCGCTCTCCACATCCGTCACGTTTGACTTGGCCGCAACCGTCGTCTGAGAAGAATTGGTGTCTACAAAAAAATTAAATACACATTTATGCAAATTGGAATAGACTTTTTCTGCGTTTGTAAAATAGATGTCGAGCATACACTTTTAAATACAAACTTTAAATTACGATAGCACTAATCCTGAAAATCGATCTAGGATTATCCCGAAAATGGTACCTTTTTCTGTTCTCCAACTGCTCCTTAATTCAGGCTCAATTCTTTGTAACACTGGTGGCTCAGCATGGTCCAAATCTAAACAGTACCAATTAAAAAATTAGGAAAATTTATCGATTTAAGTACCTGGCAGGTTTTTGTTGGCAATGCAAGCTGGAAATTATCAAGTGGAAGTTCGTGTGACTTTTTACAAATGGGTCGTTGAGATAGATTGCTATCAATATCGTCATTGTAATCATTACCCGTTGAATTATAAATAGCGGATGTATTAACTTTTGTTGCCAGCTCAGCCTGGTGTGTGAGCTGTACGATCAGCAATGAGCACAAAAGCGCTATATATGTTTTAAATGTGGGTTCCATTTCTGGCAATATTTAAAATTTTAAAATAAATTGAGCAGTCTCTCTGAATTTCTCAAACTTTTGTCAAATACTGATTGAAACATAGTTTGCTTGGTTGCTTTTATAACAAAGTTTCTACCAGTATTCCAGAACAGAGTTTCTCTTAAAAGCCTCGTCGTCCCATAATTTAGATTACTAGAATGGATAGAGAGAGAGCATCCATTATCCTTTATCTCTACAATAAGACGTGCATATGTGAGTCATCCAAAGGATTTAAAAAATAAATCAGGTCATTACTGGAAAACGAAAGTATTTTACGTTGAGGGAAACAAGGATGTAGGATGTTCCATTCGACGAAATGAAAGTGAATGACTGCAGCAAACGAATTACAACCCTCAAGTTCAAGGACAGGATATTGACAAAACTGGTGTTTTGTATGTATCAGGTAGGCATAAAAGGTATCCAGCGATTATCCCAAGTAATGTGTAGTAAATAAGATATTTTTTAATGCTGCAAGAGAATGCTCTGGATCTGGAATAGGGAAAGTGTTTCTTTCAAGGCCAAACAAAGATTAAATGGAAATGAACAGCATGATGAAAAAAGTGAATGCTTTTTTACAATCGTTTTGTGAGAATGAATGAAGATGGAATTTGTACTAAATAAATTATATGACATTTATTAACATCTTCAAATGCTCCTTGTAACATCAACATGTTTTCATACAAAATTGAAATCATCTATTCACATAAAGTAGGTAGATATATGTTTATACCTATTCATTTTCAAATTCGTAAATTAAATAATTTTGATCTCTGTAATTTTTTGTTAAAGCACTTCAATTCAAAGCATGGGCTCGGGTAGTTAGTTATCAATAGTCAGCTAGCTCTACATTTGAACATGGCATATATTGTACCAGGATGAAAGCATTCAATTTACATGAAACTTTTAATAATTATTTGCTAATTATTAACAAACAGAACTATTTCTATATGAAATATATAATATGGCTACATTAATCTTCACAACACCTGTGCAAGCTTTCTCCGGAAGAAGCTAATTGGAATCGTTATACTAACAGTACACTCTAGTTAGTAGGTTCAAGCTGCTTGGTTATAAAATATTGTACATTTATCTTTCAATTTTAACTTCAAAACCACGAGTGTACATTTCAGTATCATTCATCATCATATTCATCATTATCAATCTATTATACTCAATGAAGCCTGTTTATTAACTGTTTCATACCCGACAGACTCCCTTTCTAACAAACGTAACAAAAATGAAAAGTTATTTAAGATCTTGGTTTAGTAAATAAATATCCACGTAATTTTGTGCACATTATAGTGATACTTCCGTTAAAAGTTTTTTGTTCTTCTTTTTCGTCAGTGTAATATATATACCTCCCTCAAATATAAATTTTTGTCATTGTTCCCAAATATCATGCGGCAATGTTAGTAATTTTTGTGCGGATTTTTGCATCTTGAAAGTTGAAAGGTAAAACCTGCATCTGCCATTCCATAATTAATATTATCAATATCATATCATTCTGAATATCAGTCATCATCACAAACAAAAATTATGTCTAAAATTGGCAATATATCTATTCCTCTTCCTTTCTCACATTCCCGTAAGATTTGAAGCTCTTAATATTTCTGCATATTTATGGCCTTTGACAAATTTGAAAAACTTTGCTTTCTTTGATTGGATTACAAGCAATATTAGTAAATAGTACAGCTTGGATTTTTCTCTCAAATATGATATAGGTGATTCTTTTTCTTGAAACGTTTCATTACAATGGATAAATCTGAAAACGCATTGGTTTGCTAAATTTTATGCGTTGGACGGCCACGAAGGCAGCTGCAAAAGAGATTATATGTTTTGTAAGTGTACTTCACTTTTGTAGTTTAGGATATTGTAAATATTTGTGTTTAGTATAAACTCACTAAAAATATAACTCTTCTAAATAAATTGCTAAATAAATGCAGTAAAGTAAATGATCTAAACAACAGGGTTGTTCTACGTTAGTCCTCTAAAGTATAAATATTGACATATGTACATAAGTAACGAAAGATGATGTGTGCTTTGTGCACTGTTATACAGCTTTTTTTGTTGCTTATTTCTCGCTTTGTTTGTATATTCTTAGTGGAGGAGAGAGGAAAATTTTTAGAAGACTGGGGCCGAGATCGCATGAGGTCATCATCCAACTTAGCTCCTGATGAACGCTCCAGAAACGCAAATCAAATAGAGGAGGAAGATGGAATCGAGCAGTGCGACCCCCAAAAATAGCTGAACCTCCTTCTCCTTCTCCTCCTTGTAATTGATCCCCCTGTCATCCAAGAAGAAGAAAGAGAAGAAGCAACCGCAGGCCGCCAAAAGCGCAAGCAAGACAAAGGGATTGATGAAACTGAAATGGGAAAATAAATCGGTTAAAAATTACATCCAAAACATTGATCCACACATTTAAGATCGTTGCAATGTAATAAACTCAAATCAAACAGTACCAGTAAAGTTTTGCTGTTGACTTTCCACCCTGCAAAAGAAACAAAACAACAAAAAATTAGATCATGTAACACGAGCCAAAAATAAAAAGGGCTGACCGCATCATAATTAATTATTTAGAGCTCCATCAACCAAGCCACAACTTCCTTACGAACACAAGCGAGTTATCTGAGACTCCATGAAATAATATGTGCCTACGTAAATGTGATTATATACATGTTTGTCGTTCGTGTAGTCAATGATCGTGCCATGAGCCATACACCTAATAAGTCTAAGCGTCTTTGTCTCTCGGTTGCCCCTCAACCTCATCCAAAATTCCACGGCATTGCATTCCTTTCCTCTCGAATATAAAGAGACTCTTCATTAGACGGATGGAATGTGCACTATATGCACGTTTTTGATGGAGAGGAAACATAAAACATTTAACGAATCGAGTTTCCTAGATGGTTTCTCTTATCATTATCGTCGTGGCCTATATGTTTTTATCTCTTTGCTTCCTTGTATAACAACATCAACCCCACTTTACCACACAGGTACATAGAAACATGTTGGGAAGTCGGGAATCAATAATGGATATAGATAATGCATACCTTTGCAGCAGGACAAATGAGGATAAGCAAGCTTGTAAGGAGCTGTAACGCTGAGGTTACAAATGCCACTCCATAACATGCCAATTTGACCGTGTTTGCTTTGACATAGTCAAATTCAACATTTTCTTTAACTCCAAATGTGTTCAGGATACTGGTAGTTATTTCCCCGGCCTTTTCTCTCAGCTTGAATGAGTCACTCTGGCGATCCTGGAAACAAAATGAATGCAATCTTGCGTCATCTTACGATTTGCAGAAATGGGGACGTTTTGAAAGACCTCCAAACGTCTTGAAATATTGAATCCCTTACCTCATAAGCTACGCACAACTGCCATCCACTGACTCCGCAGACGGCGAGCGCCAAAAGCTGCAAATATATTGATGAATTCACAATCGTTAAATTCCTCACAATAAAATCCCTAATTAATACTTTTCCCCTGGTAGTTCATTAATTAACAAGACTATCAAGAGTTTTCCAAATGTGCAATAAAAAACTTTTTCCTCCATCTATACTCACCGCAGAAACAAGCCCCGCCGCCCGAATTCCTTTTGATAGGGAACAACAACAAGGGAAAGCCATAATTGCTTTATATTTATACCAACTTCCACAGAGAAACTCGAAGGATATGACAACCGATTGGAGTTATCTTATCAGTACAACCTAAGTTGGCCGATTTCACCTAGACCTTAAACTGTGAATCACTATATTTCCCAAAAGATATTTACTTTTCTCATTCGAATCAAACAATAACTAATTTCCCACCGAAAACTTTCTCATAATCAATTACTCCTTCCTTTGCTCTATTTTAAACTTCCACTCCAAATCTTATTCTCAACTTGGGACACATAAAAAGGTCTACGTTTATATATTGTAGATTCACTTCCTTTCCTGCATGTGACAATATGAAGCTTTCTGTCAAGCTTTCTTCCACAAGCTTTCAAGTTTAAGCACTTTTCCCCTGGCCCTTATTTATGGCATGAACACTTGTTCATATATTTATATTAAGACGGACTTTTTCCTCACTTGACAGCGGAAAACATGTATACTTTTTCCCTGTTTCACGGCAAGCAAAACGGTGTTCCAGGAGTAAATATTTGAGTAAGAGGCACAACTATGAAATTAAAGTGAGAGAGAATCAATCGACAAGTCTTTATTCAACACTGGTCTCATATATACTAAAAAAAAAGCTCTCTTCTGTATGACTAACACTATACTTGGGTGAACATGACAGAAGAGAAATTTATATACAGAGGGGTAGGAATATCCGAAAGTAGAAATACAACCACCACAATATACTTTTTTATAGCCAACAGCACTTACACTTTTTCCTGTCTGTCCATTCCTTCCGTTGTTATTCCCTTCTTGTTCTTATGTAATTTTGTTTTTTTACAAGCCCCACTTTGACTCTGCGTTTATTTTTTTTCGCAGAAATAAACATAACAATAAGGGCATATAATGAGGGATGAGTCCTCCTATTCTGACGATTTTTTGGGTAATAAAAAGTCAACTAATTTGGAAAGGAGCAAAATGAGTTTGGGAAAGGCTGAGTTCTTCCAATTTAACTATTTTCTCTTGCATTTATCGACTTGTGTACGATATAGTTATGTGACGATGATGTTCATGCCTAAAGACCGGATTTGTATAAAGTTGCATATTTCATATTGGAGCTACTCTGGAACATCTCAAAACTTGAACAGCATTTTCTAGCAGAAAGCCAACACAGGCAAAAAGAAGCCCAATACATAAAACTGCAAATACAACGGCGATGTTTCCGTCCAAGCTGACAGTTGAGGGGTTACCCTCTTGTAAGAAGAGATTAGTTTTCTCTGGATTTGAAACCTGCCAAATCAAATCCACCCACCTGTCCTGTATACCTGACTCCTTGAAATGCCCAACCCGTTTTACCAGAAATAATGGGACAAAGCCCCCCAAGTAAAATCCAATTGTGGGCTGGTAGTAAATTTCCTTTCCAACATTTGCATCCAACTTTTCAGTTGCCAGTCGTCTGGAATAATTATAGCAAGTAACTGCTGAAAGGATGAGCGCTGATTTGTTGCACCCTTTTAGGAAATCGAATAGCGCCTTTTCCTCAGTCTCGTAGTAATTCTGCTTTGTATTAGAACGGTAATGAATGACATCAAAAAGGTCCAGCTGGCCACTGAAAAAAAGCTCCCATTGGGCACTTGCCTCTACTAGTGAATTATTAAAAAAGTTTCCAGGATGCAGGCTAGTATGATTTTTTACGTACTCAAGGAGCTCCAACTGTCTCTGTCCAAGCATTCGTTTTGCTCTACGCCAAGATTGAAATACTCGTGAGGTGACAAAATTAGTGTATGATAAATTTTCGTCATGAATAACGTGTTGATTAAATACAGGCTTGGGATTCTTATTTTTAACTGGCAGGGCGATTTCTCCTGCCTCTGAATACACGGTGAAATTATCAGCAACAAGCTCATGAAAATACTGATATGGCATGAGCTTCCGGGGGAGGATCATTTTATAGATGTTCGTGTTCTTGTAGCCGTTGCTAAGCACAATCCCGACAAGAAGGAAGCATCCGACAAATAAACGGATGTCATTCGTTTTAGGTAGAGTCGCTGAGAATGGGTTGCCCTGTTCTAAAAGCACTTTAACGACGGAGGTATATTGTGCAAGTACCGATGTTCCTCGTTGGTTTCTTCCAGTTAAATACATAAATTGTGGAATAATAAGGATTGAAATGAGAAGATAGCCCCAAATCTTATAATCGTAAACGTTGATCAGCTCTCCAAATGCCATTGATTGGATTCTACGTCTTCCACAACTCACAAATTGCAAGGCGTTATACCTGTCAGGAACGAATATAGGGAAGTGAACAGGATTTGGAAACAAATTAATAATTGTGCCTAGATGGGCTCTTAAGAAAAGTCCTTCTGGAAGTCTTTCCGCATGATTGATCGGAAGACCATTTTTGCAAGGGGCATGCCCTCCATAAGTAGTGTAATTCTTCCAGATGCCTGTCCATAAGTAAGCGGATACATGGAAAAGCTGCTCAATCGGCCTTTTATACGTTCCAACAACGTTTCTCATAGCATGGTTCGTAAAATTTCTGAAAAGATTGGCACAGATATGGAAACTTCTCCAAAGTCTGAGCTCTCGATCCTTTTCGAAAAAACCAAGGTCAATTTTAATTTCTGTCACATCCTTCCCATGAAATTTTTCCCGATTAATGAAGCCTAGTTCAACAGCTAGTTCCTTCCACGTGATCTCAAACCCGTTTTGTGAAGGGATTTCCAGTTTAAGAAAGTCAAGCCACCCAAAACATAAATTAATTGGGTATGCCAAAGAGACGGTAAATAAGGAACTCTGTGGTTCTGTAACTGCAGCGTACACAAGGAAAAACTTTGCGATAACCGAAGCATGGTAAAACCTTGTAATCGCAATTTTGTACGACTCTGCAATCCAACGATAAAGTACTCGGTACTTCTCTGTCATTAATAATTCGTTAAATATTTTCTCTTGAATCATAAACATGTTTACTGTTGCAACGGATTTGGGTAATTGCGTCTTGATATCTTGACCTCCAGAATATTTATTGCGAAAATCCCATGTTGGAGGATGTCTTAACATATTTGGGTTTCTCATGTTAACAAAGATGCTATTCGGAATTATTGAATTGTAGAGATTAGCGTTATCCACGGAATTAGGTGGGTGGGGAGGAAAGAGCTCCAGCCTCAGCTCGCAGTTCCACGGCTTGCTGTTTATAGCAAGGAGAAATATGTTTGGCTGGGAACAAAGAACCACAAAGTAATCCGGTGAATATTGTTCAAATCTAGTAAGTACTTTTTGACAGGGATGGACAAATGAACTTGACTTATTCCAATGTTTCAACACCCAAATGAAACTATAATTCTTCTGGGTAAAACCCATTTCTACCAGACCAATTTCCAGATTTTGAATTAGCACTGGTTCAGTTAGCTTCTTTAGATTTAGATCTATTCCCATAAAATTTGTAATATATATGAGGCAATGCTGCTCTTTCAAAGTTGAGGATATAAATTGATCCAGGTATTCAATTGTGTCAACCTGATTCCAAATTGAGAATGCTGTTTTCCTAAAAATTGAAATAAAGTTGAGTTCATGCTCTCTCCACAGCTTATAGTATTGGTTGCCCTGAGAGTTACTAAAGTTTACGTGCAAGATAACTTGTAACAAAATTTGGCATGCGGGTGAAAAAATCTTCATGATTTGTGCCATTCTTTACAAACTGACCACGCAACAATTCTAATGCGGTGAATAAAACACAATGGATCGCTTGTTTGAACCTAGTGTCCGCAATACGTTTCGGAGAACCACTTACCTTTCGTTTAGCACTACAATTAGGATATTTACCTTTAGGTACTTCTGTAAAGGATCACCTCTCCAGAAGTAACCAATTGAGTTACACAAAGTATCACAATTATTTCGACACATGAGCAAATAAATATTATAAAGAACGGGAAATCGATACTTTGTTCTGACCACCTTCAAATGAACCTTCATAAGAGGCATACGTAAAGGTTTTCACGAAGAATTGAAATAAATCAATTATGTATTTTATTGTATGAGCCACCCTATATACATATAAATCCTGGCTCTAATGATGACTATATTTGTCAAACATATACTAGAAATAGATTGGATTGGATTGGATAATATGGTGAAAGAAATAGGGGTAAAGTCCACATAAAAATATCAAGTCTACATGCCTATATGTCCATATCACATCCACAATTCATTCCTTAAGAGAGTATTTATCCATATTAGCAAAAACGACTTGGGTTACAAGACAAGCTCGAGTATGGAGTACTTTATTTCTTCTCTGCACAAATTGCATTACATGAGATTCCCTCTTGCTTGTTTTTCAGTCTGCTTCTTCTTCTCCCACTTTTTTGCTCTTCGTCTTCGTCTCAACAGTTTGCAATAAAAAGAATCTTTTGGAATGTTCAAAACAGTCATGACATGCTCGTATATCTTCGTATCTGTAGTACATAATAGGCCTTCATCTGTACATTTATTACGCAGCTCAATAAAGCTGCGTAATAGGATCCCTCTACTCACTGGGAGAATGTCCGTCCGTCCGTC
>JAQGAH010000618.1:0-30260 GCA_034696885.1 Lepidocyrtus paradoxus | reverse complement strand
GGCTTGATGCTTGATGCTTGAAAGTGGTTTAAAAGTCAGGCTTGATGCTTGAAGCTTGATCAAGCTCAAGCTCAAGCATCAAGCGAGCTTCAAGCATCTTGCCACCCTCTGGTATACATACAAACATGTAATTTTTAGCTAAGGAATGCGGCGGTTCCTGCATCCCAATGAGTTCCGAAGGAAAGGTTATTGTTCAACGGAGTCTGATAAATGTAATAGTGAAAGTCATTATTGTTGTACTGGTTTTTGGCCTATTTGGTGGCCAAAATGAGGAAATTGCAAAAATGTATTGTATCGCTAATGACGCCAATAAACCACCAAAGCAACCAAATTCCTTGTTGGCACGTAACACATGAAGGCGGCTTAATCAACATAGTAAAGCTTCCTCGCTCTCCCGATCTTTTGTTCGGTTTATTTAATTTTTAATGAAAACCCTTTCATCATCATATCAAAATTATATGAATGTCAACGCATCAAGACTCATATCGTTGAGCATCAACCATTTCACTCTTTCTGACTTCAAGAGTTCTAACCTAGCAAAACTTGGTAACTTCTATCGTGACAAACTACAATAATTAAATCATATTTATTTTTTAAATCATTAACTCAAAACCATTTCATTTTCATGCATCGATAACTACGCATTTCAAAAGCGTATGCAAAGTTCAATGAAGTGAATTTATAAGCACAGCATCATCCATATCGATGCGACCGTTCCACTATCGCAGCTGATGTTTCTCTCGTCCCTTCTTGCTCATTGGATTTTGGCAGGTAAACACAAACTTGACATGAACAACTTGGGATGGATCTATGACTAAACAATAGATAGCGATCACGTCATCTGATCGACCAAACATTAAACTCAGCCTAATTTTAATTACTAATTTGAACATATTTCTTGATTCCAGTTTACGAGTTTTAATTGGTATGTAGTACTTCCCCAGCTGTGCCAAGGCTTGATAAAGAGTTCATTCCTGAGGGGCAGAAGTGAGTTTTATTAATTCCGGCAAACTAAATTAAATCTGGAGGATACAAGTTTACAAGGATGCAGGTGAGTTTTTAATTATAATTATACGAATAGAGGGTTATTATGATTATGATTGGAGGTTATAATTAAGTTGGAGTGTTGATAGTTGAGGGAAAAGTGAAAGGAGGGGAAGAATGGGATTTTTTCAATGAATGTTTGCTCGGTTTACAAATTATTTGTTTGTTTTAACATTTAAAGTGTAAGTAATGTTGAAATGAAATTGCTCAGAGGATGGCGAGGATAATTTAATTTAATTATTTTTGTTTGTTCAAACAGTCGAACGAAGTAGAAGAAGCGATCAAACGGATTCTGTCCCACAAGGGGGTCGTGGGTCTCGTAGTGATCAATCATGAGGGTGAGTGTGGAATCGTTATACTTTAGTTTAAACTGGGAGATGATTTAGGCAGTAGTGCTCAACTTACTGAGCTGAATTACTTTTATTTGGAGTGAATTTAAAGTGAATTTTGATGACTTATGCTTACGGTTGTTTTTAATTGTTTGAATTTTTTCTTGTGATATTTCAAGGTATTCCCATAAAGTCAACTTTGGACAACGATCTGAGCGTCCAGTACGCTGCACAAGTGACCCAACTATTGGACAAGTCAAGATCCATGATCAAGGAACTGGACTCCAATAATGATCTTACCTTCATCCGGCTGAGAACGAAAAAACATGAAGTGCTTGTTTGCCCAGGTGCTTAATTAAAATTATTACAACTTACCTACCTATTTTTAGTTAAATCAAAAGTATTATGATTAATGGATTTGTGATTTGAGTTATGAAAATTTTAACGTTGGTGTATTTTATTTTATTGCAGAAAAAGACTACGCGATGATTGTGATACAGAATCCAATTGAATCCTAATGTTACTATTTTATGTATAGTATTCTATGTCAAAATGTCAAAGTATCATTATCGCATCCAGTTTGTTTATTTAACAATCTGCCAGCCAGCTAATTTCATATTTATAGTTACATGTTTATGATAGGAAATAATTGTAATCAAAATAATTTATTAAGACAAACTAACACTAACTTGTATTTACTCACTTTTATAATCTGGAGGTGTAGCATGCTCATTTAGTACATTGGCAGACTAATTTTGAAAGGCCGATATATTACAAATTAAAATTTTTGTGCAAATAAATTGTAATATGTAGCTTTGTGAATTATATTTTTATTTCAAACGATATGGACTAAAGTGGAACTAACTATTTTTTTTATTATTGTACGAAAATTATCTTTAAGTAGATGTGCATATCACTGTAGGATGGCTTTAGGCCTCCTCCTATTGACTACATGCCATTCTTGAAAACTCGCTCCTTTGTTTGATGGACGGTTCCATCAGGTTGGCCGAAATAGGCTTGATTCGCCATTCTCACAAAAAGTCCAGTCTCCAAGATGCCTGGAATGGTTTTTAGCCAGCTGTCGATTGAATTGGCAGTGTGGATTTCTCCAGTTTTGAGCACATCTCCAAACTGAAAGTCCACCACAAAGTTGCCGTTGTCAGTAATGACTGGGCCCATTTTACTGATTGCTTGTCGGATGTTAGTGGGCTTGTTGGCTCCAACGGAAGTAGTAAATTTTTGCAACTTTTCGAGAACCACTCTTGCGCCAAGTTGAGCCACTTCTAGGGGAATTCCTCTCTTCCACTTTTCCCCGAGGTATTGAGATTCTTTCCTAATAAATGGATAGGAAATATGTAGGAATATGTGTTATTTATGAAGAAGGCAAAATTTTGCAATAGTCAATATTTATGAAGCTCCTAGATAGTTTAGATACTTTTGTGTTATTAAATTGAACTTACGTGTAGTCGGCTACAATGACAAACTTTTTGGAAGCTGATGCAACTATTTTCTCTTGCAAAAGACAGCCTCCACCACCTTTAATGATGTTCAGTTCAGGATCACATTCATCACATCCATCGATCGTCACGTCAATCTAAAGAATTTATGAAAGGAAAAATTAGGGAGTACACGTGAGGTGAGCATGACAAACGGTAGACGCGTTTCGATCTAGTTGGATCTCTTCAGTACCGTGCATTCATGCTCGAAAATCACAGATGGAAAGTGATAAATATTGGAAAGATGGAAAATTGAAATGAAGACTGACAAAGAATTTATAATTTTAGACCAGATAAATAAGGAAGGAAGCTGGAATGATAACGACATAATTTTATTTAAGTATTTTGTATTTACCGGATAGTGAACATCCAACTCGGAAAGTTGAAGACCATTGGTAATGATAAGGTTCTTGGCTTGGAAAGATGTGGGAATGCATACCAGTTTGAGATTCTCTTCCTTTACCCGTTGAGCTAATAAATACGGGCATAATAGTTTTATAAATACAGATAAAATAGGGCCTTTATAATAATTAACTTGGTGATAATAATTTATTATCATGCACGTGACTTACCGATTCTTTCCACAGCATAGACTACTGTTGACCCACTACCAATTCCAACGACTTGGCCATCCTGTAAAAAGTTAATGTAAAAACAATTTGATTGCAAATTATTTCATTGCCCCATGAATAACTTTCGCTGTATAAGTATGTAACTGTATTTTTACCTTCACATGATCATCTACAGCTTGAAAAGCTGCGAGCTTCTTAGCTTTGTCCAGCAACAATTTTTGAGGTTCCCCCATGACTGTAGACAGAGTCCTTTGACTGCTCACGAACGAATGATTTCTTGAAATAGTCTTCGAAAAAATATTCAGTGTTGTTGCTGCTACCTTTTCTATATCAGTAAGCAAAATTTTTACAAGATTACTACACAAAATTTATATATGACGTTCTTTCTCTTTTAGTATATAGTATGAAATGAAACCGCAAGCAAGTGGAATACTGAAAAGGCAAAGTTGAAACAGCCACAAACGTTCGAGGACTAAATTACGTGAAATTGTTTACACGCAACAGAAAATGTTTACGAAAGCAGGAAGGATTAAAGCAATTAAATCTGTTTATGTAAGTATTACCGAGAGGAAGTTTGATTTTCTCGAATGTTTTACTATCAACGATGAGTCTCACAAATTCCTTCTTCCCTTCTCCAACGGTAAGCCTTCTTAACATTGGAATGGTTGAATGACTACTGAGGGGCCAATGCAAAAAAATAAGTCTTAAAGACTAGCCAATGTCACGTTTTACGATAACTGCAAATGAAAAGCAATAACATAAAAACCAAGTATAGGGTTTCATATTGAACATTGAAGTCTTCATTCATGTATACCATCAGCTATGAGTGGTTATAGTTAGAGTAATATGGCATATTACTGTGAAAAGGATAAATGAAATGATAGACGATGATCATATCATGATCATGATCACATTATTTTTTTCCTCGTGGAAATTAGTATGGCTTCCGACATAAACTTCCATTGCGTTACGTCCATTCGTATTCCTGGATACATATTGAATGCATTCTACTTAATGAGAAGATTGAGAAGTTTTTGTTTTTGTCGGACATTGGACAGGCAGTCATGAACGATTAGTATGTGAGCAGAAGTAATAATTACATAAACTCTTCCGAACTTGGATTGGAGACAATCTGGTAACATGTAATTAATGTATCAGAAAGCATACATGTGCGTAATGTATAATTATTATATGCATCTTTTCAATAACCGCAGGAGTTTCCTATGAAAGATGAATTGTGGTATAATTATATTTATGATTAGACTTCCTTATCATTATCCCATCCCATTATTTTGCCTTCAAACGGTAGATAAATGAGTTGTGGGAGGGCTTCGTAATGATTAAGGTTCGACGTAATTTAAAAGTTGAACGCATAGCAGTACACACTGTCACCTAACATTACAATCTTATATGAATTTTACTTGATGACATCATCATCATCATCATAACGCGAACCAATCCTTTAATATTTCCTTGCAGTATCTCGCTTGACCTTCAGTAAAATTGGGTTTGTTATGAATGAACTGCAAGGTTAGGCAAGGGAGACTTGTTCGCAAATTGACTTCTTATAATTTTTGCACTATAATAATATTAGTAAGTAGATTGGGTGTTTGTTAGGGTTCGATGCAAGAAAAAACAGCAACAGAACGAAGCTTGGCTACGACTATGCTTAATTTCTAATCGAACTCTGTCGAATCGAATTCGGTGATTTTCCAGAGGCAATCAATCTAACTAGATATTAAATGCAAAATGAAAGTGTTTTTATATGAAAACACAACAACTCACCTTCATGTACGATAGACCCAGTGCAATAACAGCATCATCCAACCACGCAATCATGGTTTTTTTCTCTGTTGACTTTGTTGACAGTAAACTGAACCGTACTCACTGGACTGGTTTTCATGTAAACTCTGAGTGAACCTTTAGCTTCATTTTTGAAGCTAAAACATTCCATAATCCGGTCATTTTATAATGTTTGTTCCGCAGAAAGGTCAAGTATGCTTGGGCCTACTATACACTAGAAACCATTCGAAGCTCAAACCCCCTTTTATGTTCTCACTTCTAAACGTAAAAATTGATAACAGGATTAACTTTTCCAGATCAATATGTAATTACACAGATTGGAACAGCATGGGTGGTAATATATCGTGATTTATGATCTTTTACTAGCGTATAAAAGTAGATTTATTAACTTGTCTTATAATGCCCCCATGATTCTCTATCGGATTATCATGAATCATGATTTTGACTCACGGCAAAATTACTTTAAGATTTGTCAATTACTTACACATTATCAGTCACTTGAAATGTGTAGTGTGAGTTTATACCAGCATATTAGAGTTGATTCTTCATCATGTCCACATGTTCCTCCAGTTCTTATATATGTTCTAATGACAGTACTTCTCTGCTAGTCTTTTTACATAAAATATCATATCAAGTTGGAAAGCTAATCTACCCCGTTCTCTTTACAACCTTGAAAAACAACTCATGTGTTCCATCCAAATGGAAGGGTATACATTATATAAGCATGCGCATGAACAACACATTTTGTGGATGGAAAGCTTCGAAAACATGTTTTGTCCATATCGTTTCATATGAACGAGAATGGTTTGCATAAGGGTTATATAATCCATAATTGAGAGACAAAATTTCTTTTCTAATTTCTCACCCTTCCATTTAAAATTTGGATATTGTTTATATAATTTGCGAAAAGTGAAAACAAGCTGTATATCAGTGCTCAGCACGTGAACAAACATCTCAATTAAAAGCAGAATACAAAGTACAAAATGTCACATTTTCTAAGGCGAGTAGTTTTCCGTAGCAAACAGTTACTACCCAAACAATTTACTCCGGTTGTCTCAAGATTTGCGTCAACCTATCCAATCGATGATGTTATTTTTGGGCTTACTGATGAACAGCGGCAGGTTGGTTAGCACATTGTCAATTGTTAAAATATTTCCGAAACGATAAATAAAGGACTTTAATGAATAGCTATAAGTTTTTATGTTGCAGCTTCGGGAGACTGCATTCAACTTTTTTCAAAAGGAGCTGGCTCCCTATGCCGATGAAATCGATAGGAGAAATAATTTCACCAAATTGAAAGACTTTTGGAGAAAGTTAGGGGATATGGGTTTTCTAGGCATTACTGCAAATCCTGATTATGGTGGGACTGGGGCGGGTTATCTAGATCATGTCATCATAATGGAAGAGTGCTCAAGAGCATCTGGGGCTATTGCTCTTTCCTATGGTGCTCATTCCAATCTCTGCATAAATCAAATTAATAGAAATGGGACGGAGGAACAAAAGAAAAAATACTTGCCTAAAGTACGGAATCGTTTAACTATATTGCAAAAAATCCGCATAACGAAATTCGTGAATAAAGCCTCTCGGCATCTACACTTCTACACGTGTGATATTTTTAATCCGACAGCTTTGTTCTGGCGAATACATAGGAGCGTTAGCAATGTCAGAAGCTGGATCCGGTTCGGATGTTGTCAGCATGAAAACAACTGCCGTTAGAGACGGAGATAATTATATCTTAAATGGGACAAAATTCTGGATAACAAATGGACCGGATGCGGATGTTATTGTCGTATACGCTAAAACGGACCCTGGAGCTAAAAAGGCTGCTCACGGCGTCACTGCATTTTTGGTGGAAACGAATCAACCAGGATTTAAGGTGGGGAAAAAACTTGACAAGTTGGGGATGAGAGGATCTAATACGGGCGAGCTTATCTTTGAAGACTGCGTTGTGCCAGGTTTATTTATTTATTCAGCAACCATTTTAGATAACATTGATGAAAACATTAAACTTATAGATTTTATTCACATCTCGTTTCAGCCAGTAATATATTAGGACCACTCAACAAGGGAGTTTATGTCCTCTTTACTGGTCTGGACTTGGAGCGTTTGGTACTCGCAGGAGGGCCTGTGGGGTTGGTTAAACTTTCAAGTTTATTTAAAACAAGCGTATAAATAAGCTATAATTATTAGGATTCATTTCCTTCCATAGAATAATGCAAGCTAGTTGTGATGTTGCCTTCGACTACGTACACATCCGGAAGCAGTTTGGCACAAAAATTGGGGAGTTTCAATTAATGCAGGTATAGTATAACTAGTTTATAACGCGAAAAAATAATTTACTGACATTTTGCACATTACTATAGTCGTGTTTCTTGAATTGAATTTAAGGGTAAAATTGCAGACATGTACACTATCCTTAGTGCATCTAGAAGTTATCTATATAATGTGGCGAGAGCTTGTGATAAAGGACATTCCAGTGGAAAGGTATTATCGAGTAATCGTTTCGCAAATTTAAATTAATTGCATGCCTAAACCGAATTTAATGATGAAATTATCATGGTTTTTAAGGATTGCGCCGGAGTAATTTTATATACAGCAGAAAATGCCACCCAAGTTGCTCTCCAAGCTATTCAATGTTTAGGTATGTTTTTAAATCATAAAAGGATTTCGCAAACTACATGATCATATGACTCATAATATTATTTTATGCAATTCAAATAAATAATTCTTATTAGGTGGAAACGGTTATATTAACGAATATCCTACTGGAAGATTCCTAAGGGATGCCAAGTTATATGAAATTGGGGCTGGAACCTCAGAAGTGCGAAGACTTGTAATCGGCAGGGCCCTCAATGCTGAGTACAAAAATTAAGACGAGTTTGCGTGCTACTCATGTCTAGAAAATTAAGCTTTCAATTTCAACATTGTGTAATACTAAGTTTAAAGTTAGATTTTTATGAAGATTTTTGATTATTTCATTTAAGTAAATGAATCAAAAAGTGCTGGAACAATGCTCAAGCAAACATCTTTCATTGCCTTTTTTCTTTTAGATGTATATTTTACTGTATTTTTTCAATAAATACTTTGTTCTGAAAACCAAATGTGATCAGATCAGGCCTTCGTTTCAATTGCGTGTCTGAAGCATAAAAAGTATTGAATAGGTTGCAAAGTTTTATAGAAAATCATGCAGCCAATAGTCATAGCTAGGCTAGTCCGAATAACGGTAATCTTTTTTGGCAAAAAATCAATCATATTGTTATTTACCATTGTATATTTTTGTATCTCTTTTTTCTTTCTGACATAATTACGTCGTATGCAATATGCATCAACATATACACCCCAAATAGCATGTATAAGATACTCTAATTCAAGAATGAAAGGACAACGTACAGGTCCCAAAATCTTCATACCTCTTTTATACCGTCTATATTTGTAGCTTTTTTATTTGCATTCAATTTGCAACCTCCTCTCCTCCTCTTCCGCATCTCAAAATTCCCAAGCAATTTAAATACCTCCAAACATCGCGTATAACTCACAATGCGCATTGTTAAAAAAGTCGAATAGTTCGTTCTGCAAGGCAGTGGACTTAAGTGGACGTAAGACAGGATGATAATGCCTGAAAATTGGTACATGTCATAAAAGAATGGGCCCATCTTGACGAAATCCTTCTCAATTGGTCTCCTTCCCTTCTTATCTTTCTCAGCCATAAACAGATAATGGTTCGTTGGCTTCGACTCGTCCAAGTACTCGCCTCTTTTTGAATTTATGCAGATGTTAATTTGGTACCGTCTTTAAATAGGAAAAATGAAACTACGAGAGTGCTGCTGTGTTTTCAACCAACCATTCATTCATCCCATCATTTACGAAGTTTCTTCAGGCAGCAATTATTCACGGTGCGGTGAATGAACATATTTTCATGCCAGGTAAAACACATCAGACATCCGCATCAACGTCAAAAATCATCTTCATCCCAATGTCCCTGTGAGATTTATGTTTTACAGAGGATTTCATGATACTCTTCCTTATGCCTTCCCATAATAAACTTTACTTCGAGAGTTCAAGTGAATACACAATAAAATATCTGTTAATGTATGCTTTTACATTAACGATGAAGCCGAGTGTACTTTACTTACTACGGCATATTTTTTAGCTCTGTTTTTGTAGGCCATTAAAATTAACGCTTTGTCATCTAATTGTACACGAAACATGAGCTCTGCCTGAGCTTCTCGCATCTTATACTACTTTGAGTATTAAGGTAAGTAAGTACTCCTCACAATCACAACGAAACTGACTGACTGAGTGACAGTTGGGTTGTTGTTGGTGGCTGATGCGAAGGTCTCTGTAGAAGGTGGACAAGGCATCATATAAAAACAGGAAGTTTTCAGAAAGTTTGGGAAATGTTTTTCAAAAAACTTGTTGAGACCACGAGCGTCTCCTCAACGCTGATCAAACGTTACTTCCAAACTGTCCGGAGTATTGAGCCGGAGGCTGCAGGACTGGTGGAAAGATTGGGGCTAAATGGACTCCCACTTTCACCCAAACAGGATAGGGAAATCTCAGACCAACCAAAGGAAGTAAAAGTTGCGAATATACTGGAGGAAGTGAAAGCGGTTGATGGTTTACCGCCCCAGCCGTCACATATTGAGCATATAATTGGACGTGCAACTAAAGGAAGGATTTATCAGAAGCATGGATTATTTCCTCAGGAAAGTGTTGGACTGGGAGGATAGAGCTGGGTTGTGTGTACACACTTTTCTTAAAGTGTGTTTTGTGTTGTGTAGGTGAAAAAACACAAAAAATTGTTGTGTGTGTGTTGTGTAATGCCCTAACTTGTGTGTTTTGTTTTGTGTAGGAGCAAAAAACACTATTTGTGTGTACACACAGTGTGTAGTAAAATCATTTTTTAACTACTTGGAGTCTTATCATTTAGCTTAATGAATTTGCATCAAACATAGAGTATCTTTGCTAAAAATGAATAATACCAAAGACCTCCCGGGATGTCCCAAACAAACTCCACTTTCAAAGTAGTTTAGTTCTTAGCTTCTTTAGATTTACTGGTGCTACTGAGTACTAATCTCACATAAATTTAAAGATAGGTAACTGAAGATTGTTTGGCATAAAACATTATTTAAAAACAAGTCAAGAAAAGTTGAGTTTAACTACACCCAGTAGAATTATCAAAATTGTTAATAAATGAATGTCACATTTTGGGGTGATGTTCCTAGCATGGAATATTACCAATACTTACACATTAAACAAAACATAAAAATGGGCTAACTACAAACAGAAAAATAAAGTCCGCTTTGCTATGTTGTTGAATTACATGCTTTTTAGGGTATTTAATTTATAAAAATTCGTCTCCTTCGACGTAAATCATTTTTGTTTCAGTCTCAACAAAGGACAATTAAACAGTGTTTTTTTGTGTGTTTAGCGTTTTGTGTAGTCCACTAAACAATCATTTTATGAATTTGTGTGTTGTGTAATAGAAAAAGTGTGTAGAAAAATTAATTAAACACTCACTAAACAACACACTAAACAGTGTGTACACACTGTGTTGTGTACACATAACCCAGCTCTATTCCAGTGAAAGTACCTTTCCCTCGCATGACATAATTTCCTCTTTATATCAACCACAATTTCAAAAATATTTACATGAATTCCAATGAAGCAAAAGATAGGACAAAGACAAGATATACGTTGAGGTAACCAGAAAGAAGAATGCTTTCTCTTCCACCTAAGCAAATTGGTTTTTCATTTATTATGCTAAGAAATCCTTGAGGAATTCATGACCTCTGATAGTTGGAACATTGCCAAAAGATGAGCACATTCCATATCCCTCTCTCCCTACGCATGTTTTAATTAACCCCATAAAAGATTTTGATTGAAGACAGTATATATATCTGCTGCGTTGCGGTCTCTTGGCTTGGGTCGTCTTTCAGGAATTCTAAGCAGGTTAACCGTGAAGACTTGTACTTGAATTTTAAGAAATTGTTTCCTAAACCTAGTCGCTTACCTAACCTAACAAGCCACAACGAAACATGGGAAATGGAGAGAAAGCGCTTCCTTGCATTTCTCAGATTCAATCTGTTGTTCATTTTGCTCAAATCTCGCGTTCCATGCTATTCCAAGATTATAAATTGCTTTGTAACCGAAGCCATTCATGATGAGTATGACGTTTATCCAGCCATTTACCTACCTATAAATTATTCGTTTGAAACAAATGCTCCATTTGGTGACATATTGGTCCATAGTAGGTCCATTACTGGAATGCTGTTCTGGCTGTTTGGTGTGATGCTAATAAATCACGAGTTAGAAAGCTGAAAGTACTGCTGCCATTTCCCTTCCAGTTTCACACCTTCAATGAATAAAACTAGTCTGCCATTCTTTGTCTTTTGTCTACATTGGAATATTAAACTGACGTTGCTGTCAGGTCCCCAAAGATTAATACTTCATGTTTTTATATATCTTTATTTATGTACAGGTAAATTGGCATGTTCTGCGATGCCGAGGGCTAATTATGACAAATATCCGATTCCCAACGGTGTTATGAATCTAAATAAATTAATGCCCAGTATTATAAGTGAGTAAAGTATTAAGAGCCAATGACTTTCTTGGCAGCGCTGAAATATGTGGTGGGGAGTTGGTGACAAGTGGCAAGGGAATGAGTTATTACTAGGGTCGTTGTCTTTATCACATAGACCAGGCAATTATGATAGCGTTGGTTAGTTAATAAATTACTTTATATCTATCATGAAAAGCGATGCTTTCTTTGTTCAAAGTTTATTGAACACATCTGGAAAAGGTACATAGACAGCTTTCCCCGAAAATACATGAAACGCAACATGTCTAGTATGAAGATCGCCAGCCTTTCAGAATTTCTCAAAACGCCCCGTTTCACTTTCTTCCTGAACCTTTAGCGTTACCTTAATCAATCTAAAAAGCCTACAAAATTGTAATATGTAAATAAAGGTGCATGTGGAGTCTTTTAATTAAAACTACATAATTCGTCGACTAAAAGCTATATGATTCCAATCGATTAATGATTTTTTCAACCCTTTTAACAAAACAACACACTTCCTTACTCAGATGCATTTACAGAAATCAAGCCAATCATGAATTTGCATGTGGATGTGTTTATATTAAATAAGTTAACCTTTGCTTAATGGCAAAACTACATTAACTAGCTTACCTGTGAAGTACCTGATGAACCTGGAATATGTCTTCTTCTTTCTCCACACTTGATAAAGGTTTCTGATTACGAAAATGTATAGCGTTAAAATGCAGACGTCTCCCCTACTCAAGTGAATTATTTCGTTTTGTTTTTAAAAAATCTGAGAGAACTCGATAAATCAAAATATTTAGGAATTGAAACCTTTTTATTTTAGCTAACAATGTTACAGCGACTGCAGTATTGAAAAAATATAATATCGATAGGTAAACTCTTCTCTTGGAGCTTATTAAGTACTGAAAGTTCACAAAAGAAAGTATTTTGATGTGTTAGTAGCGACAGAATGGAGAAAGCCCTTATACGGGGTACAAAAAACAACAGAGCTGAGCTAAAAAGTAAACCAACCCGGTCGGGTGAAAGTAGCAACTGGTATTTCTCCTTCAGTTAGCCAGATTGGAACAGGAAGGAAATTGGTTGCAGGCCTTTTATCTATGTTGGGGGCTTCAGGCTGACAGAGGAGCTCCTCTTCCCCCGTATTCAACAGCTTTCACTCAGAATCTTAAAGCTTTCATATATGCTCTTATCACGTACTTCTACAGTAATGTGAGGCGTCCCTGTAAGAGAAAATGGGTAGGAGTGAGGGGGATGGTGATACTATATAAGCTTAGCTTGGGAGATCCCGAATCACCCATTTTCACATTATATTCACTCACTCTCCCTTACCATTTCCACACTTTCTCCGAGGAACTGCCAGCGCCATATAGCGTTGCTTTCTCCAAATATTCTCGACCAACTGGCTAATTCCCCTTTTCTCCAGGTTTAATCGTAGATTTATGGGGATCTATTTGAGTAGGAATGGAATTATACTAGGTGTGAAGGAGGATACACTACTGTGTGGGAGTTATTGGAAAGCAGTTTTTCTTACGCCTACATTTACCGACCTCATTTATTTATAACAGACTGCGTTCCAAATTAAAACAAAACTTTTGCTATACATATGTCGACTTGACAAAGGTCCATTTTCTCTACGAGAAACTGGCATAATTGACATCAACTAGGCACTGGGAAATAATGAATGTTTCACAGTGCCCCATACATGAATTTTATCTCTCCGTCTTGACATGTTGCCATCTATGAAGGCTAGGAATAGCAGATAGCTGCACCGCCATTTGAGAATCAAAGTAATTTATATCATTGTCATTAGTCATTAACCTTAGGTCCCCCTTCACAGGATTGCAAACTGAGTGAATTAGAAAAAAGTACTGAAATCATACACCTACCAAAAAACATCCTCATAAATCATGAATGCATGTATTTACTAGTCATTTATAATTCAGTTATTATCTGATCATAGCATAATGCAAAGGTATATACCACGCCACGAAATAATATACGAAACAATTCCTCATAGATAGTGAGCCTACTTGACTTAACATTAAATATAATAATAATTAAGTATGATGCTGCGATGTGTTCAATCCCCTTTTCTTGAGCATTAGACATTAAGAATAAGAAGCAGTAGTACCGATTGCCAGACCGTCATGAACAACGATAACCCTATCACATCAACAACATCAGCACAGCAAACATGTTACTTTCAACTGGTTTTTCCCTCATAACTTGAAGCCTTCACCCATATCCTATGAGCAGACATAAAATTATACCGTATTATTTAGGTGAAATGCTCATGTTGGAATCAAATGTGAAGCAAAAAACTGACAAGTTGGTTATGTTGTTGTGGAATGTGATTTGCAATGAAAATCCTTGTTGTTCTCAGCTCTCTCTCAGCCAGCCCCATAAAAAACAAACCAACAGCAGACATACGGACAGACAATACGGAACATATGAACATGCAGTTAGTTCGGTATTATTGCTAAAAAGCATAAAAAAGTTCATTTACGTTTGGCTGTGATGTGTAGTAAAAAAGAGGTATGAGTATGTAAATATGGGAATGAGTTTTAAAGATGCAGATGGTGTGATGTGATGATAAAATATCTTAACATGACTAGAATGACTAGTGAAAACAGTTGATCCACTGGGGAAGTCTTCATCTCATCAGTGCCCAAAACAAAGATTTCAATGTGGGAACACTAAATATTAACTGCTGATCGTATTTAGTTAGTTAGCCTTAAACAGTTTAATTAGTGGTGAGTGGATTTGTATCTTAATATGTCATATGTTATAGATATGTTGTGTGTGAGGCAAATGAGGCTCTTGTTACTTACTCGTGTGATAGTAGTTGTATAAAATTTAGAGGAAAAAAGGTATGAATCAAGTCATTAAGGAAGGTTAACTAGACCTTGTTATTTGTTCATCAGCGGATTTTTAGCTTGCGGCGGGTTAAGAGGTGTAAAGATTAGTTGTATTTTTAATTGTATTTCTGTTTGTTTTCAGTTTGTGGAGGTTCCAGATTTACACAACTGAAGACAAGGGCATGTATTTACATGTGACGGTATCTTTGAGAGGAATAGAAAGAGCATCATTAAATTAGAGGTACTTCTGGGAAGTCTTTAGGGCAGACTATAACTTGGGAGAGCGGATTTCATAGCTATTAAATGACTGCGGAGGAAACGGAGGAGGCAGCTTCTTGGAACCTTTTTACTTTTGAATTTCAAATGCAATGCAACAATTTGTGACGGAAGATATGAACAATATCAGTAGTGGAGGGTCTGGGAGTGCCAGACCGCCAGCACTTGTCAACTGGTCAGCTTATTCATGCTCACAGAACTTGCCTGCGATTTTAAATGATCCTAAAAGCGGGAAGCAGGTAAATACTTGAGCAATTTAAACTTTAAAGTATGCCGGTATGTATGTAATTGTAGTTAAGTGTGGGGTCTTTTATAACGTCTTGTTTATTTTTTCAGAGGGACTTCTTTACAAAAACATGGGGAGAATCATTTGTTGATAGTGTGCCAATCAGTCCAAGTCCTGCTTTGGAGAGTGTGCCTAATGCATATTTCGTTCCTTATTTTCGGAAACTTCTCAAGGTAAATACTTGTTAAAGTAACTTCAATGAAACTGAATTTAGGCTTTTGATCCGTTAGCTAATTGGCTAATGATTTGTTTCTTCTTCTTATTTTAGAGATATCGCAAACTTCAAGAAAGAAAGTCTTCTGCATCCGCTTCCTTATTGCCAACGCAAAGCTCGTTGCAGCAGTTATTTCCCCAGCTCAGCTTGAAAGAGGCGTCTCAGATTATAAAATCGGACGCCAGTCCAATTCCAAAGATATTTTTTTCACAAAACTTTTCCTTATCAAATAGTGAGTCTTTTAGAGAAGTATATGGAGTTGATGGGAATCAGTTGCCTTCAAAATCTGTTCAGGTACTAAACTAAACTTTCAAAGTAAAATCAAGAGATTGCATCAAAGTTTATCTTTAATATGTACTCATTTGATTCAATGTTTGTGTTCCAGGATAAACTAAGTCACCATCTGGATTTAGTCGAAGTAGGCCTAGCCCAACAAATTAGTAAAAAGTCCTCAGCATTCTTTTCTGCCGTATCAACTCAAGACAGGGTAGCAGAAAAGGTGTCAAAGGCCATCGTGCTAGTTCGTCAAATTAAGTTAGTCTCATATACAAAATATAATTACATTTTAAAATTGTTTTTCAAACTGTGTGGCTTACAATTAAGTAAATACGTGAAATGATTTTTTTGTGTTTAGGCAAGAGCTGGTGGATGTAAGACGGGAACATGTGACCGAGCCATTGGCCGTGGTAAAATTATCCAGGAGAAAATCTAATTTGGAAAATCTGCACCAAAAAGTACAACTTTGACTAGCAATAAAAGAAAATTGAAATTTCAGATTTAACAACTTGCTTCTGTTATATTTGAAACAGTTACAGTTGATGGCTACTGTACACCAGGCTCAACGGGCTATTCAATCCTTATTGGGAAACTCAGATTATGTCGGTGCTCTTGATCTTATTACAACCACGCAAGAAGTTTTAAAGCAGGAGCTGCAAGGACTGGTATCGTTCCGGTAAATATTTCTTTCTGCTAATTCAATAATAGGAAGCTCATCATTTTTCAAAACCAAATGTACTACTTACTATATTGTATTCCATTAATTTATTTTCAGGCATCTGGATTCACAACTGGTTGAAATCCGAAGTGCTATTGAAAAAATGCTCAGAGCCGAGTTAGTGAGGAATCTATCAGCCGATCTTAATCGTCCCGTGGAACAAATGACTAACTTTTGTGATAAGGTAATTTGCTGATTCCCGTCAATTTACAAAATCTCTTCTCTCTTGAACAGCAACTGATTAAAACTGACATACTTTATATTTCAGGATAAGCTAATTTCCATTATATTCGGTCATTTACGATTGGGAAAAATTGCAGCAATAATTACAGTTCTAGCTAAAGAGATAAGTACTGCAATGACTACGACGTGCAAGCAGACACTAATCGAAGCTGTGTCTGAATCTGACTCGAAATCAGATTCGTTAATTGGTAGTAATTCCATCCATATGACTATTCCGTCACTATCAACTGATTTATGGATTAAGATGATAAGTCATCTAGGCCAACGCCTTGTTTTGTTACTGCAGCATATCAAAGTACGTAAATTGTTCCATTACAAAAAAGTCATTTGATAAGCTTGTAAGTATCTTTATGACCAAGAGTAAAATGATATACTTAAATTGATGTTTAGGAAGTGATACTTTTATTTCAAAACTGTGCCAATGTTGCTGCGGGACAACCATTCGAAAATTCTGTGCCGGGAGCTTACATGTACGTTTCTTTTAACTATAAGATTTTAACTTGCATGGAGTACATTATGTATGGTATCTCTAATGTGGCTTAATAAGAATTTATTTTATTTTGACTGTATGATCTGCAGGCCAGATTCTGAAGAGCCTCTAGTATCATCAGAACTGTTTGCGACCTTTTCCTCCGAGCTAGGTATGCAACTGGAAAAAACGACGGAGACTGCGGATGAGAAATTTTCGGGAATGCTTCGAAATAGAAAAACATGGAACAATCGTTTGGAGGTCCTTACAACCTTAAAGGTTAATATAGTTGCTCTTTATATATGTTTTAAGTTGCTATTTACGTTCACATGTCATTGTACATTTCATTTACTTATGTATGATATGTCTTTTTTTTGTTTCAGGCTGTGAAGGAGTTTATAAATAGTTTAGAAGATTTTGCACATACTTTACCGTCCGGGTCCAACAAATCATTCCGTTATAATTCAATCATAGAAATGAAGGCTCAAGTGACTGAATACATCAAAGACTTCCATCAAAAGAAAATTGAAGTTGTAAACATTGCTTTAGACAGAGAAAAGTGGAGATTGGCTAATGAAGAGCGGGTGAAACAACATTGGCCCAGTTCGGATGTGCGATTGATAGTAGACCAAAAGTCAACAAAAGAAGAACAGGATGACAATACTTTAACTTTATCTCGATCTGCTAGCGTTGCGTCCAATGAATCTTTCGAAGTGTCTGATAATAAGGAAGCTAAAACTAATGGAAATGGGACAATGGTTAATACTAATACATCAACAAATAATACTGAATCAGTCTTGACAGCCGAAGTGTTCTTTGTAATTTTAGACGCATTTGCAGACTATTGTCATTTACTCAACATGACTGGCGCAGCTGAAGTACTATTGAGTCTTGTTGAGCTACTTCGAGTTGCAAATGCGAGAATTGCTCATCTTGTGTTAGGTGCTGGTGCAGTTGAACTGAAAGTTTGTAAATCTATTACAGTAGTTAATTTAGTGCTTGTGTATCGAGGAATTTGTTTACTTTCTGACTCAATATCTCAAGTAAGGGACGTGTTTGAAAAGTCCTTACAGTCAACAAAAAGTCAACATATCGTGAGTTTTATAAAT
This sequence comes from Lepidocyrtus paradoxus, assembly GCA_034696885.1. Classification (NCBI taxonomy): domain Eukaryota; kingdom Metazoa; phylum Arthropoda; class Collembola; order Entomobryomorpha; family Entomobryidae; genus Lepidocyrtus; species Lepidocyrtus paradoxus. Next base: position 12,005 of record JAQGAH010000618.1, on the reverse strand, counting down.
ATCCAATGATAATGATTGTTGTTTTGGTGTTTCCAAATTCTAATGATGGCTGTACTTATTTTTTATAATTTTAGCTTAAGCAAGTGGACACTGTTCATCTGGAACTTTGTAGACATGCTGAATCAATAGAAAATAAGATGGTCTCGATTATTGGCGAGATCATTGAAGCGGAACTAGCTACGTGGGAAGCCCGTCCTCCAGTACCTTCTACTCCAATCAATAATGTTTCCAGACATATTGTTAAGTTTCGTGAAGCCATTGGGGCTGTGTTAACTCAAACTAAGGTAAATACTAAAATAGCATTGGTCAATAATTTCAATTATATTTCAATTTTATATTTTGCATGAATTCGGCTTAGTATTTTTTTTTTAATTTTTCTCAGGTATCGTCGCTATTTCTTCGAGTGGACAAAATATTTCGAACTAGGCTGAAACAAAGAATCGCAGCACTAGGCATTGTCAAAGATGGTGGACCTCGTCACGGGTAGGTTATCTTTATCATTTCTATTTAGTTAGAAAGCGCAAGCAAACCTTATTTCCAACATTCATTCTGTTAATTTATTTGCAGAGTCGTTACTTCCGAAATGATGCATTATGCAGAAAATCTTCGGAAGCTAAGCGTTCTCCCTGCTAACGTTATCAGCAATTCGTGCCTTACTAACGAACTATGGGAATGACAGTTTGTTTATCGTAGGCTAAAAGTATTCTGATTCATGATGTCTTTGTTATATTTTGTTAGTAAAATTATCGCAACTTCTCTAGTCTATCCAGTTACGTTCCAATAATCTTTGATTGTCAAAAGTCAAAACTTGAATACATCATGTTGTTAATGATAATAGATGCAAAATTAGATTATAAATGAATCATTATTTCCTTACACAATTAGTTTATCCCCACACCAAAAAATTAGAACTGTGAATAATGGCGTTGTGAATGGGCGCTACCCTTTCATTAATGCTAATTAATTAAGATTAAATTAAAGATAATGTTAAAATACCAAGGTCAAAAGGACGATAATAACCAAGACTGTGTGAGATTATATATTATATATTTTATTTATAGCCATTTGAATTTTGGTAGACTTAAGATTTACAATAAAAGGGAGCCTATTATTCTGGCACGTGTAAGCCGGTCCTTAAATTCTTAATTTACTGTTGTTACCGTAAGAAAACGAGATGAAGGAGCAATAAAGGGAGGCTAATGTATTTTTTTGAAATTTTTAAGTGTCTCTCCTCCCGTATTTGTTTGGCCTGGTGAGTTAGATGGTAAAAGTTTCAAAGTTCTTGTTTCTTGAAATATTTTGACGAGTTAGTTATAACATGATCTTCCAGGATGTTAGACTTAATCAGCTTTCTAATTGATTCTAGCCATTCTTCTTTATTCTAAGTTAGAGTTTGTTAGGATGTCGGCTGTTTGCCGGTCACTCATTGCTAACTGTAGCATCTGCCGCGTAGGTAGGAATTTGTTGTTGGAGGACTAGTAGCCGTTGTCGTTTTTCTTCCATTAGTCTATCTCTGTGAGGGTGTATGTAATCCTTGGTGTTTGGAAGTCCTGGTATAACGCATGCGGACAATGCAGAGCGATAGATATTCATGTCTGTGGCTTCATACCTAAATTCATGGTAAAAAGGAAGCAAAGGATGAGATATTTTGTAAAAAGTCATTGAAATCTATGAAGATGAAATGTTTTACAAGCATCACCATTCACTAGTCTTTTGATCGTAACATTCCACATTGAATGTAGTAGATGTTCCAGTGAATCCACCAATGCAGAACAGGAGGTCGTCTATCACTTCAACAGCAAAGTTACTGCGAGGATTGTACATGTCAGGAATGGAGGTCCAAGTACTGAAAACGAAATGTACTTTCATTAATTTTCATTTTCTTTAAAAAATGAAATGAAAAAATTGAATTGTGAATGGGGATATGTATTTATATTCTGATCCCAGACATACTTGGTTTCTGGATTGAATTTTTCTCCACTGCACATTCTGGATACTCCGTTGAATCCACCGACAACATATATTTGCTCACCGTATGCTATGCAGGAAACACCGGATCGACGATTTCTCATCGGCAAAATCATTGTCCATTGGTTGATTTCAGGATCATAGCACTCACATGAATTCAAACATTCCACACCATTGAAGCCACCGCATATGTATATAAGGTTACGGAGCGTTGTTGAGGATGCATCCGAACGCTGACAATTCATGGGGCATATTTGGGTCCACTGGTTTAAAACTAGCACAATTAGGATAAGTAAAGTACGTTAGTGAAAGAAAATTGTGATAAAGCAAAGATGGCAAAGAACAATTATTTTTAAAAGTCTGGATTGCTTACTTGGATCGAATCGCTCGCAACTATTTTGTCTATGCTGACCATCATATCCACCCATAGCGTATATTTTTTCTTTATCGAGCAAGGCAACGGAAACGTAGCATCGTCGATTATACATGGGGGCGACGCTCTTCCACTTCTTTGTAACTGCATCGAAGACGCGACAGGAGCTGAAGTAGTCAATTCCATCGAATCCGCCTATGATGTATATCTTGAACCCAATTGCTATTGTTCCGTGATATGCCCGTGGTCCTGAAAGCAGTTATAAAGCTTACGTAAAAACTCGTCAGAAAGTTTTAATGAAACGCGTTTTTCGACTCGACTGATTGATTACTTTTGAATACGCATTAATTACCTGTGGGGTCCACCTCATGCACTCGAATCCATCTATCAGCTCTAGTATCATAAGTCTCTATAAAGTTTGTGGGAGATCCGCCGGACCTGAGGTATTTAGCATATGATTTCCTGCATCTCAATATGAAAAATGTCTCAATTTATATTTCTATACATCATCAGTTACGGGCTTACCATCCTCCTATGGCGAACAAGATTTCATGGGGTATGCGTGGACGTGCAATGCTGGGCGTTGCGATTTCGCCATCCCTTTGTGTGATCACCTCCAAGTCATAGAGGAAGCGCAAAGTCTCAATGACAATGGGCCGACATCCTTCATGCCCTTGGACAAAGTTACTTTCCTTCACTTTCTCCATGAAATACTGCGTATCCATGAGTCCCGTCCTGACGGTCTTGAGAAGGTCGACAATATGTACCTTCCTTGCATCCTCTTGATATTGGATCCAGCGTATGGCAGCTTCCCACACAACCTCTTCATTTTTCACGTTCAGCTCATCGTCGCTAAACAGTAGGGTCGCTTCGTCAAGGGGAAGCTCCAGCATCTCCTCACTAATCGCGGAAACCTCGACAAAGTTGCGCATGATGTAGCAATGGGAAAGCTTCTCCAGCTCATGGCAGAACCAGTCGTGGGCAAAGCGCCGTATGCCGATGCAGTTAAGCCCGTCCATTTGGTTCTCAATGAATTCCAAGCATTTATTTCGGATCTTGAGGAGGGATAGATAGTCAGCAGCTTCGAAGATGGGGAAGACATTCCCCTCACTTAGCCACATCTCGCGAGTATAGATGAACTCTAGCAAGAGACTTAGCATGTCTCCACGAATGTTATATATGACCACATCCGTCTGTTCTTCGGTGTGTAAGGGACTCGTAAATAATGCTCTGGAATGTCATGTCATGAATCAACCATGAATTCATCGATGCTGATTTGCAACTTTATGCTTATGTTGCAAAGATGAGTAAATTAAAAATACTTATTAAAATATTTCATACTTGAAGTAATCCGACTCGGAGCATAGTAAGACGCGATGGACAGGGAAAGACAATCCATCCGAAGTTCGTAGCATTGCGTCTGGTAGATTCAGATTGATGGTGTCCCCGGAGTACAGCTCGTAAAACTTATGGATCTGCTCAGCCCTCGGGGAAATGGAGAAATAGGAGCAGTTGTCAAAGTTAACTTCTCCATTACAACAGCATACCTAATAATACATTTTGTGTTAAGTCGGGCTCAGTCTATTCAGGTATGGCAGAATAGATTGAACTTTCAAAGGTGGTATATTTTCAAAGTCGACAAACCTCAGAGTGGATGCCTCTCCCTTTCGTGTATATCAAATTGTCCCTAGAATCATCATCAAGGTTGTCCCCTGCCTCTTCAGGGGAATCAACCGCTGAAGCTGGGGCTCTAACAGTCTCATCAAGGCGTGATGTTACATTTGTATGGATATTTTCGTTTTCTCTGTTATTTGTGTTATAAATAATACTATTGATCTCGTCACTCATTCTCACCGTACACGGCCGAACAAATTACAAAAACACTAAAAATATAAAGGAATCATAGTGGAAGGGTTTGAGGGACTTACAAAAACTTAGCTTACGAAAATTGAACATGACATCAAATCTTTAATTTTGAAGTTGCATTACTATGGCATAGAATCCAGAGTTATATGGAGATGGATTTTTTTTTTGGGATATGATAAACAACGCATTTCCAGATCACGATCACAACGGCTTTTTCCATGCACGGAGGAAAGATCTGAGAGATCGAATGCCTGATATGAAATTAAATCATCGGGTGGATATGAAAAGCATGGCTCACGGTCATGAAGCATCTGAAACACTATTTTTTCTCTCTTACATCTTAACGGTATTTTAAAAGTTTTTATTCTTCGTTTGTTTAGATTATATATATATGTTTTGCGAGTACATGTACAGGTGTATGAAGATTTTTACATCGTAATTACTCTAACTATTTAACTTCCGAATGTAGCTCATCCCAAACGTTATTCTAAATAATATTAATATATTGCCTGAAAAGCATCAAATACTTTAAAGTTGTGTTTTCCATGCCCATTCAACTTGTTTTTTTTTTGTAAATCGATTGTAATTACAACATAATAATTTTTAGTCTTCAAACAACTAGTATATTCTTACATAAACAGAGCTTGTATACAGCTTATATCTGTATACAAACTCTGTTCTTACATATATTTTGATTCTTCTTACATCTTAAATGTACAGGGTTTTATTGATCCAATATTAATCAATTAATCAGTATAATAGAACAGTGTTGTAACACTAGTGTTTGTATACAATTAAAATTAACTTGAAACTAAATAAAACTCTCAATACTCAAAAACATTCCGTATATAATCCAACATATAATTCAATAAACTCAATTACTTACTTCCTGGTCTGGCGAAGGTACATCTTCTGATGGTGCAGTCAGGAAACTTACTGGGCCATCAGAACTCTGATTTGTGGGCAATGACGGAGGAATAAACATGTTAGGTACTTGGGGAGCTCGCATATTGTTAAGAGGTAGCGCTGGAGCCGGAGCCTCGTTCCCTGATGGACGTGACCCATTAGGATTTAGAACATCAACATAGCTATTTTTTAGGCCTGTAAATTGAAATCATAACACATTTAATAACATGCATAATTTTTTACTACTTTTAAATTCAGCTATACTAAGTATCTCACTCACTTCGACCCTTTTGAAGTTTATATTTATTCATAGAGTTAGCACTTGGTGGCATGCCGCTATTCATCATTCCTCCATCGTTAGGAATATTAGTAGGCTGAGGTTGCTGTTGTTGTTGTGGCTGCTGCGGCGCAACATTCATCATCATTCCCTGATTTTGGACTTGCTGATTGTGCTGAACCTGACCATTCTGATAATGGGATTGGAATGCACTATCATAAGATCCAGTTTGCGCTGATGGAGTGTTCAAGGCTGCTGGTGGTGGCTGATATGCTATATTATTGTTAGCACTTGGAGGATGTGACTGCATGGGTGGAAGAGACATGGGGCCATTGGGAACCGAATTCGGTTTTCCCATCAAGTCTGCATCTTTTGGGGGTGGGCCAGCAGGCGCAAGATCATCTTCGCCATCACCTCCCGTATTAACCCACCTTTTATTTTTATCGTCCCATACGATTGTTGGGTTTTTGTCGTCCGGAAGCTTCATCTGATTTTTTGGTTTTAAACTGAGTGTCTTAAATAACCCGGAAAACCAGCCTTGCTCTTGCTTGCCATCAATTATTTTGCTGTCCTTCCCTGATTTCTTCTTTTCTTTCTTGTCAGTTGGAGCAACCGATGCGGCTTGATTTCTTCCCAAGTTGTCAGTCTGCAGAAAATGTTAGCGATACGTATGTTATTTAAAGTTATCAACACACCACAAATTCAAAACTACATAATAAGATGATTATACAAAAAGCAAGAAAAAAATATATTTGTGATAAGCCAAATTAACGTATTACAACGATAAATTCGGAAGTAAATCCTTTATGGTGATGAAAATAATAAAACACTCCAAAGCTTAAAATAAAAAATAAATTGTTTTTGCTTTCTGAAATCCATCTAAACCCAAGACACGATAGGACATTATTTGACGCTGCGCTGCAGCGTTATGTTAGCTGTGCCGTAAAACAGCATGCACACACGAAATTAAATGGTGAGGTCTGCAAATAATAGAATCTTTGTACGGGTAAGTGGCAACTTAAATAAAATAATAAGATGCAAACTGAACTGTGTTGCATAGAATTAAATGAACAGACAATTGCAAAATTATTGAAACCGAAATCGCCTTTTCAAAAACCGAACAATGCAATTTGATACACCCAAATATACCTTATCATCGTAACCAGAATATTGTGATGCTAAGGGGGATCCATTCTGAAAACTTTCATCGCCATCGCCAAGATAATCGTATTCGTGTTCTTCACATGGCTCATTTACATCACAACATTCTCTGTCAACCGGAAATGTTTTTGAACTTTTGTGGTTGCGGTGTTCAAAGGGTGGAATCGGAAATAGAGTAGTTGGTCTAGCTTTTAAAGTTTTACTAACACCTTCAGAATTCAAAATTGTTTCTATTGGCTCATCGATTGGATAGGTAGACTTATATTCTACATCCGCCAGAGACTTTTCGTCTGAGCTACGAATGCCGCCATTTTCAGGGCTACGTCTATCAGTTTCCGGGAACTTACTATGTTCTACATGTTCACCATTTGGACTGGCGTGCTTTTGATTCATGATGCCACCAACGTTATCATACCTATCAGCTGCACATTTTATTGCACTTTTTAATTCTGCGGAATCTGAACGCTTTAAACGTCTAGCTCTAAGAACGGACTGTATACCATTTCCTAAACTTTCCACATCCGCATCGAGTTCATGCTCGTCTTCAAATCGTACTGACTTTTTCTATAAAAATCAAACCCAAACAAGACATCATATTCCACTTCATGGCGATATGGATGAAGGATTGATGCGTGTAAGCACATATTAAATGCAATTCATTAACTGTGCTAAAAGAACACATTTCAATATCACACAGATTATTATCTCAATTATCTCACCAATAATTTCAGTTATTACAAAACACCGTATTCACACAAAATATTTGTCGAAACAATTCACAGTGTAAATAGTTTCTTATGACGGTCTAACCTTGATTGCTGAATTGTTGTAACCCGAATATTTCGTGGGTGTGGGAGCAGCATTGTTGGGAGGTTGAGACTGTTGCGAGTCATATTGATTTGGATACCAATAATTGTTGTTTGCAGTTGTTGGTGGATTCGAATACTTATCTATAGAGTTTAACAAGAAACGTTCTAGGATTGGACTAGGGACAATTTTCTTTCAGAAAACTTATTACTTTGACAAAACCAAATACATAAATTATAAATGTATAAACGTATTTACCATCTCCAGAACTTTGTGGATATCCTGGAACCATCGGCTGATAATTTCCTGCATTTCCGTTATTGTATATATTTGCAGAATTAATTGGATTCATGGGCATCTGAGGTTGTTGCTGTTGCTGATGATTAATATCGTAGATTTGTGGAGTTGAAGAAATATGCAATCCTCCATTCATGAGACTGGGGTTGTTCCAATTGTTAGCTTGCGACCCAGTCTGCAAGTTATTTTCTTGTGGAATATCGGCGATTCCTGAGTATGTGCTATCAGGATCGGTAGTACTTACTGTGGATGAGACGGCTGTGTCAAAATTTGACATACTTGAATTGTTAACATCCTGCATTAACATGTTAGTTTGATTGCCGTATGGATCGTAGACATCTTGCGGCTGAGATAGCGGTGGCTGTTGTTGTTGTTGTTGATAAGGTTGACTTGTAACAGACATGTGATCGGATCCATGATCTTGAGACGACACTTGACTCAACTTTCTCAAAGTGTCTCGGCAAAATGTCATCGGATCAGCAACAATTTTCCTTAGGACTTCAACCCATGTTGTGTTGGCAGTACCCGATTCATCTGCTACAGCTATTCTTTCCGCTATTTGAAGCGTGTTCCTACATAAACTAAGTTCTGCATCCTCGATTTTCCGTAGCTTTAAAGTTTTCGTTATTTCTTCGCAGTAAGCAAGCGCTTCCTGAACAAATCCATGGCTAACTAATGATTTCGCATAATCCAGTTTACTGTGGAGGAAAGATACACCCAACGAAAAATTTGGATCCGCTAATTTTCTAGCAAATTCATATACTTCTGTCATTTGTGTTGCTTCAAGCACGTTATCTACTGTTGTAGAGTATCCAAGTAGTGTTCCGAGACGAGACTCTTTACTAAATTCTTCATGGCCCATAAGATAGCAAAACTGAGCAGCAAACAAATGGTTTCGACTAACTAATGTATCACCTAATGTTAAAATAGCTTTATGTTCTATTTCTGGCTTGTAACCACTGTTCGAAAGTAGCATGGCCAAATGTGGCTTCCAGTCTCCAAAGCTTTCATCCGCGCAACTCTACAATGGATTACAGATATTGCAGTTGAAGAAGCAATTACAGTTAACCAAAACCAAAATATTATAAAATCTTTTAGCTGATATTACTTACAGTAACAGATGCAGGTTGCTTCCCACACATTACATGGTATAGAGTTTGTAATGGACTATTTACTGCAATACCGTTTGCAAATCTAGCTAGAACGTGACCATAAGACCTTTCATCCATTTTGGACGCAAAAAATAAGGCATAGCCCCACAGATCATTATCCATAGCAAAATCTACAATTAAAAACAAAGCTTGTTTTTAAACTCATATTCTTTTCAAACCTGTACCTTGTCCTTTCATTTTCCCTTATATTTCTGTGCATTACCTAGAGCATCCTTTTTGTGGCCATGTAGTAGGTGCTCACAAAATTCTTTCACTAGCTTATCTTCATCCCGAGATTTAATTTCTGGTAGGGATTCAGTAACGGGAAGTAAATCTTCTGTCTCTTTCTCTTCATCTTCTCCTTCACCTCCTTCAACATCATCGCGAACCTCTTCAACTACGGCAACTACTTTTTCTTCCTGTTGTGCAGCTTCCAACAACATGTCTGCCACATCGCTACCAACGACCATCTATAAGGCAGTACAAATATAGTAAATTATGGGTATATAGATACGGCATGAATTTTTAGAACTACAATATTTAGCATGAAACTTACTCCATTTTGACGAAGCATTAATATAAGAAACTCCCAAAGAAGAATATAATTTTCTCTATCAATTTGAGCAGTATTAGAACGAGCTTCCTTAATTTTTCGACGGCAAAATTGAATAACCGTATTTTTATGAGTCGATTCTCTGTGACAAGCAAAATAAACGTTATAGAATATTGTCATAATTAGTTATTCGACACAATTCAAAGGCTTTAATGCATATTCCTATCCTATTCCTAATGACTTACGGAGTTAGAGGTCCTGGGAAGGATTCCATTTCTTTATATTCTGGAAGATGGCCTACAAAGTGTTTCATTTTCAAGAATTCCAACGTAGTTCCGGAATTTTTCACTCTGATTAGATGACCCAGTGGTGAAATGGTTGCTATAATTTAGGAAGAGTATTTACACATGATAAATTATAATATGCGGAAGATTGGCGTTCGGTAATTAAGACTAACTTAGCTTTAGCTATAAATCTTACCTGCCCAATGGAACGTGCTAAATTTTAAAGGTGTCATTCTTCTGGGGCTTGGTTCCCGTGCATTTTCCACAATAGGTTGAAATCTAGAATTGTCGTACGCTAGGCTATCGGGCTGCTGTTCGGAATAGCTACCATATACATCCTGAAGTCTATAAGGTTCACCGATAGTTGAACTACGGCCTGTGAATAGTTACAATGTAATGGAATGGATTTTCGTCAACAACTCGGATTTTATTTTTAATACTATAAATAGTAGAAGAAATACGGTAAGTTATTAACCAGATTGTGTTTGGGGTCTGTCACTAGGATGATACTGGGTTGAATGTAACATGCTGTTCCCTCCGACTCCTCCCAAACTTGACATATCGGCTCCATCAATATCCTCAAAATCTTCATCGGGAAGTGGTCTGTATTCCCCATTCACTGAAGTCCTTCCTGAATGAGGTTGCTGTCGGTGATCATGATGACTTCTGGAATATGCAAGTGACATGCTAGTATTTGCACCGCCGCCACCAGGTACTAGCGGATAATCCAGATTTGCGAAAGAGTCGTTTTGAGGATGCCTAAACGAGTCTCCGTTGACAGAGCTTCGTGCTAAAGATAAACACATTACATAAGTATTGCAATTATGTTATACAAATTGCTAAGTAAGTTTATTTTATAAATAATATAAAAAACATTTACTAACTTGATTCTTTTCTAGTCCTGCCAAAGGAGGGCAATGTTTGGGATGAGCCTGGGCCAGAAGGGGCATTCGAATACCCAGGAATTTGTGGGAATGGAACCCTATTAGGATTCTTTTTATGGGCTGTATACTTTTTATACCACTCTCTATAGGACTTTGGATCCTTAACTCGCATTACATTTAATGTGGCTAACATTTGTGATTGATTTGAAGGCGCAGATGGTACAGATGGTATAGATTGATAAGGTCCAGGCATAAAATAAGATGGATACATGTAGTTATAGGGTGGCATCATCATCATAGGACCACCTCCCATCATCCCCGGAACTTGACCTGGCATTCCATAAGGTCCAGACATAGGCACAGAAGGCATTTGCATTGAACCGTAATTTGAAGGGTCGGAGTAGTCAAATGCTCCAGGGGTCGGCATCGGTTGCTGCGAATGCTGTGAAGGTTGTGTTGGAGGATGAGGCGTTTGAGGAGGTTGGGGTTGCTGCGGCTGTTGCGTTTGCAATGGTTGACTAACTCCAGACGACACTGGAGTAATCGCTGGCGGTGGTGGCGCAGGTGGCCCTCCAGCACCTAGAAACCTTAATGCATTCACTTCTTGGCCGTCCCCATCAATCCTTTGCTCGTTGTCCTCACCCTGATTTGGCTCAGCCGGTGGTTGGTTGTAGGTCTCTGCCATTTTCTTCGTTCAGCTTAAATTTTAAAAATTATCATTAAAGTTAATTGTCAATTGTGCTCCCCCAATCTGCGATCCATAGCCGTTAATAGACAGCCCATCAGCTGCGAAAATCCCCGAAACCCAAATTTTATTGCATACCAATCAAGATAAGATGAAAATGGTTTCAAGTGGCCAAACCAACTCCTATTAACTACTTATCTTTCCTTCCCACCACAGTCACGATAACCAATGACCAAAAACTTGGCTACAAACGTGCAACCGGTGCAGTATACCGTACCAAATGGTAATTTTTGTAATTTACTAACGCTAACTGCTCAACTTAATCTACATCATCATCAGACTTTTACCACATCCCTTCCACTTCCACTTCCACCATCCTCCCGTCCATTCTTATCCCAACGTCACTTATCACTATTTAAAACCTAGCCATATTGCAGGTCCAATAGAAAATTCCTCCAGTTATCACTCCCTCCTCAACACAGTCAAAGTAATGTTTACGCAGTTATCCCTCAAAAACACCTATTTTACTTCCTTGTACACAAGCACTAATTAAAAAATGAGGCACCTTCTCTCTTTATCATCCCCTCCAAATGGAGGCAACTGGCAAGGGACAGGATTCACATCAACATCATCTCATTTACGTAGTCATAATCGCGACCACCTTTCGACTCAAATTACAGATCCATTCCAAGAATCTTAAACTCCCAATTTAACTATGCATTTAAGTGGACTCTCCTGAGCCTCCGATCCCCTTCCCGTATTTCCCTTGATGGTGGCTTAATCTTAAAATTAA
>JAQGAH010000617.1:0-30285 GCA_034696885.1 Lepidocyrtus paradoxus | reverse complement strand
GATATCAAGTAAACTAATTTACCTGAAACCGTGTAAACACATTTAACTCTTTGTTAATAAAAAGAATTCAAATCAAATCAAAGGTATTTTGGAGCGCTGATCACGAATCTGCAAAAAACAACAGGCGTGTTTCCGCCTGCTGAGTATAGGTGAAAAGCCAACTTTTTCCCAATGCATTATTTATAATCATAAGAATTAGGAAAATAATGTACTTTTGTACTGTTTTGTATTTAGCTACCGTGTTTTACCCAAAGAGTGTTTAACTCTTTCACTTGAAATCGTTAATACCATAATACTGCCATAGGCATGTTTGCAATCGCATTCTCAGCGTGCCCCTCCAACCAGCACAACAAAGGGAAGCCACTGAATTGCATGGTGAGGGTAAGGAATAACTCCTCCCGTTCCTATGCATGCTATCTACTATCTTCTATCTCCCCTACCTCTTATGTCACATGTATCGTGAAGAATCATGAAGGAGCTGGAGATTGGACGGAAGACAAGGTACATAATATATAGGACTCACATGCGATCACTCCCCTCTCATCCCCTTTATGTATCAGCTCCAGTGTGATTGAAGTAAGTGCATTGCATTACAACGTCCACGAAATGGTCAACATTTGTGCTTGAGAAAATAAATAGTGTTACATTTAATTAATGAGACTGCTAAGTATCTATAAGCTAAATTCTGCAGGTAGTATTGTTCTTAAAATTTCAAGGATTTTGTAGTTAGTTATCTTCAATTCTGTGAACCATCGAAGTAAGACTACTTGGCTCCCTCTGACCAGACGTCCTAAAAATGAAGTGGTTGACTGTGAGCTGTGAGGGGTCGTCTCTGATAACCTTTATTAAGAAGGTATGTATCTTAAGTTTTGTTCTGCTTTACATATATCATTATTTTAGTCCCAGGTCCTTCAAATTAGATACATGTCTTTGTCTCCGCTTCCAGGCGAAGGAGGCGAAGGCTTTGAACCCTTCTCCTGGAGACGGAAGCCCATCGTCGCTATCAATTGTTGTCCCAGTCCAGAAACTTAGATCAGGTCCGGGGGCTCAAGCTTTGCTGGATGTCTGGTTTGGCAGTCCGATTATACTTCCTGAGGGATACAGATATGTGGTGTTAATGGGATGCGCCAGTACGTTACTGGTAGGATGGCAATGTAGGAAGGTTGTGAAAGCAGGTTGGGATTGCAAGGTGGCCAGTCCACTGACCCTGTCCAAAAGTTCCAGGACTTTTATGTCTGCATACAGGTGGGATCATGATACTTCACAATACAAACAAACATTTTCGTTTTAAGATATTTAAAGTTAAAATAAAGTATTAAAAAAGTTAACATTTTTATGATTTTTCAGGGAATTAATAAGTACGCTTGAAATTTACCCTCAAGTTTTGTTTCTACTCCTCACCGGAGGGTTGGAAATGCCTTACGTTGCTTCCACTGGGGGCCTAATTTGGATTATTGGTCGGTTTATGCATGCCCAAGAGTCCTATTCTGGAGGTTCAGGCAGAAGGTAACGCACTGCATATATACCTTAAAAACTGACGCCTTTAAAATTACTAAATTCTGTTTTCATATAATAATTACGAAAATGAAATGTTTACAACAGAGCAAACGCCTCCTTCTTCATCGCTTCTGTTGGAAATCTGATAGTAGGACTTGCTGCATTAAGATGTGGGTTAAGGCGCCTATTCTAAAATCGACTCTAAAAACGGATCCGGATTGACCGAGGAGAGCAGATTATGGAAGGACTCTTATTATTTTTCAAAGTGAAGCAATTCTCTACAAGCAATTTAACATGTAATTACTCTCGGACTTTTAAACCTCTTAATCTAAAATTGATGACAATATCTGTTATTCCAATATGTATGATAAGTGTTATGTAAAAGATGGTGATACCTTATCGTTATCTTTGCTCGTACATTCTTTGCCGAGACTATGTTTTATCGTTATCGTAGTAATGAAGAAAGTCATTTTATCTTTCATCCATCTTTTTTTTTGGAAATTTTCATGGCATGGACCATATTTTTGCACCATTACAAATATTTTTGAGAAAAATGACGTAAAAATATGTAAAAATTTTACATTTAATTTATCTTTATTTTATCGTTTTTGGCATCATCTTTTATGTATGGTTATCTTATATATGTTGGGTTTGCAAAACAGTAGATGGACGTATGTATGATCAGTTCATAAGTGCCTTTAAATAGTAAAAAAATATTGCTAATACACGTTGTAACTGTTGTATGTATACAACATAATCATAACAGGCTCTTGAGGCTCTTCAAAATCTATGACTGACATGTAGAATAAAAGTATTGTGGGTATTGAGTAGAAACTAATCTTTGTTATTCTTGGTGGCATATTTTAGCAGCTACATTTTGTGTTTCAGTAGACGGTTTGGCAGTACATGTAATTCCCGCTACCATCTTCCTTTCATAAACAAGCTCGTCCGCATCTGAGATATTTAGTAAACTTTTACGTATTTTTGCATGCTATGTTGTTTGTTTGGAATTGTTGAGTTGCGAGCTGTTGTCCGTCCATCTGTTTTACACCATTTAACCGCTCCGAATTTTCAAATTCTCTATTCGCTAAAATACTTTTTAATTTTTAATACTTTGGAACTCATGATATCTTTCTCACTCTACTCATCATACAGAGCAGTTTTTATGACTTGATCCTTTTATCGTAACATATTTAACTGACATCCTTAATTGCATAGCATGTCGATATATAGACTATTTATTCGTTTATTTTTTACAGGGAAAAAGCCGACAGCCAATATATATGAACAAGTGAATAAAGAGGCATCTCCCTGCCTGGCCAACAAGTATCATATCTATCATTGATCAGATCATTATGAAACTTCTTTTTTTCGGGTTCCCTTTCCCCATTCTCATGATAACAACTCATCTCCTTGTTTACTCCCTGAAGTACTCGTGCAAGGCTACATCATTTTCCCTTTCCGTTTTTTGTTTGCTTTTACCAGATCGAGAGCAACATTCACTTTCTGCCCTTTCATCTTGATGCTTCCC
Source organism: Lepidocyrtus paradoxus (assembly GCA_034696885.1). Lineage (NCBI taxonomy): Eukaryota > Metazoa > Arthropoda > Collembola > Entomobryomorpha > Entomobryidae > Lepidocyrtus > Lepidocyrtus paradoxus. Next base: position 27,257 of record JAQGAH010000617.1, on the reverse strand, counting down.
CATTACCAACCTGACAAATACTTGAATTCTAGTCCAAGTGAAATACATATCAGACAATGAGCTGGTGTAACTTTGGTAAACACGGGGGAAAGGGAGATGACAGAAGAGGATTGAGTGAGAGGAGAGAAGATGCTATAAAAATATGTTGCCGACAATTGATCGTTTGGGACAAGACATAACGATGACGATATGCTCTTCTGTCATTTACCATTTGTGAAATTGGATTTGCTCCATATAGGACATTCTCATGATATTTTCTAAACTATTAAGCTACTCAAACTGCAAAATATTCTCTGGATTCCTGTAAGTGAAATGTTTCCTAAGGTCGTTATCAAACATGGAAGGACATGGAGTGTGGAGTAAACTAGAATGTAAACAGTTTGATATTTTAGATGAATAGATGAGTAAGAAGAAGGAGCAAGACATATCTCACTTGTGGCTGGCTCTCCATGTCCCAGAAATTGATGAAAGTGGTAGGGTGTTATGGAGGAATTTTTCTTTGGAATTTCTTTTTTTTACCTATTTCATTCAGTTCATATCTTTTAGAAACCATTTCGTGATAGAGACGAAAAAGGAAAGACGTACTCGTGCCATTCTTCATATTTCCATCCAAAAAATGACTGTGAGCTCAGTTACGTCGCCTGTTTTGGAAAGAAGAAGAGTCGCAACAGAAAAACCGGAGTTGAGCAAACAATCTTCCCTATTATACTCTTCTGGGGTCCCTTGGGACTTCCGCTGCCGTTTCACTGAAAACCTACTTATGCATATTCATCCCCAGCATTGTATATGCCCAGCACTATAAAACTTTTCAGTTCTAAAAGGAGAGTGGAGTAATTGGGGAGTCTCATTTCAAAACGCGTTTCTTTACAATATTTGCCCATGATTTTTTGCTTAAAATATACATGTTTAATATACAACATGAGAACAAGCAACCGAATTTCATGCAGTTTGGAAAGGCACCGCATTAAAATAAAAGGAGCATAAAGCTTAGAACTTTATTAGACGTTTGCATCATGTTGTTAAAACCTTTCAAAACCTTAAGGCACCTGGCACCTTAATAGATAGAATGTTATACATAAATATTATGCATATGTAGAATATTTTCTGTGTTTTACATTATTGAATAATAATAATAATTAATGAATTAGGTAGCAATGTAGCATAACGAGTATTGATTGACAAGAAAGAGACACATTAACACAATAATAATTAAAGAGAACCACTTATCAGTCTCAATATTTTCCACTTGGCTTAATTACCAATTATCAAAAGTGAGCTAGTCTATATCTGAATCGCCTGATATGTTGAGCTCATATTCATCAACAGTCATCCTATGGAAATTGGGAAAGGACACACCAAGTTTTCCTTTCAGTTCAGCCATCAAGTTTAGTCCATCTGGGCCACTCCCATCGCTAGCGAAACCTAGCCCTTCATCAGTACTGAAATAATGAAATATACTTAATTCATACCTCCGAATAGAAACAATAAAACATACATATTCCAGCAAAAAAACGAATTTAATCAGATTCGTTTTTTTGCTGGAATATTGTATTTGTATTTGTATTTACCTGCCAGACTCCCCAGCATCCGGTTTACATTCAAAGGCGACGGACGAGGGCGATGGGGTGGAACACTGAGTTCTTTGAACTGGTTCAATTTCACTGTCCGTCTCAGCTTGGAGAATTTCCTCATCCCCTGTCAGCTCTCCAATAACTGTGATTATTGCCTCCTTTTCCCTTGCTAGCATTTTAGTTTTTACAGGTCGCAAAGCGTCCTTCAGTTGGTTAACAACACCTGAATACAAAATGATTTATTTTTATTTCTGAACACATGCTTAACGAAAATAATTACTTAATTTCACTTCATTTACTACCTGAATACAAAGCTCCAGCTTGATTATTCTCAACAGAATCAGACTCTTCGCCAGCATATCCAGAAGATTCTTCATCTCGAAAATAGGCCACAAACAATTCATCCTTAGGGGCATTCTCTGCAACTGGCTCCTGTTCCTGATCATCTTCCAAATTGACGTTAAAGAATTCAGTACTCTCGGATTCCAGTGGCAAACTTTCTTGCTCGACTCCGGTATCGTCATTACTGGAAGCCATTGCCATTTGTGCTTCAACTTTAGCAACTGGATTATTTGGATCGGCCGAGGCCACCTTGCGTCTAAGATCTAATAGTAGCATAGACTGTGACCCCAATAGTTTTTGAAGGTAGCGTACGGATGCACTAGACTTATCCTGAAGCATGAGCAGTCTTTTTGCGATCACATTAGCCTCACTGGGATTTGCATCCAAACCGTCCTCTTTCTCAATGAAATTCATAGCAACTGATTTTTGTAGCTTCAAATGGGCTTCAAATTGCTGGCTCCAATTTATTAGTATATCGCATTGCCTCTTCACTTTGTTGCCATGAGAGAAGCTGATCGCTTTCTGCTTATCTTTTGTCTCGGATGATTCCCTAATAAGACAAATGTTATCATGATTAGTTTAATTTTAAATTGTTAACGTTATCTTAGTAAAGCATACAAATCTATAAATCCCTCCCATAACTGGTGCTATTGTTAAATTGTAACATTGATAATTACATAGACTTACGGGTGAGCATAATCCTTGTTCAGGAACTGAAAGTTTCCGAATCCATCATTGGCAGAGACTAGCAAATTAGTCGCCATGGAAGTTAGCTTACTGTTGTGGCCATCACAAATTATTTCCTTGCTTGCAAAATAACAAATGGAAGTGATCACTCGAACCATCGCCTCGGAAGCCATGTTTGCGAGACCCTGTAAATTAAGTACAAGTTATAATAATGTTTATAAAAATAAGCAATGACAATGTTACTCAGAAGAGCCAATAAGTTAGAGTGACTTACGTCAATTTTATTAACAACTGAGTAATATATGTCGCGGTCGACTGATTTCTCCACTTGCTTCACCCACGATCCAGGCGACATTTTCAGTACATTCAGCAAAACTTCATCGTTGACTATCTTATCAAAGTCTCTTCTGAACATGTTCACCGTGACATTCAATCTTTTGAGAAACTGGACCACTTGACGCATGAACGAGGAACACATCTTCTGCCCTGGAGTATCACGAAGACTAAAATCATGAAAAAAAATATTTAAGTATGAAATATTTAAATTAAGATAAGAAATAGATCAGGCTACTATTGCTTTCATATTCCGGTTGCAAATTACATTACTCCATCTGTAGCAATCACTGAATGGATCTTATCGTTCATCACTGAGATTTCTTGCAATAGCTCCAATGACACAGCCAACAACTTCTGGATTTGTACCACTTGCTGATCTCCGTGATTCGGAACGTCCTCCAATTTGCTCGTCCCTTCAACAGACTTGGGCAACTCTTGAGCACTAAAAAGAAAAGTCACAAACGGGAAACCATTATTATTTTATCCAGTGCTCCTCCCAATACTCTACTACCGATAAGAACTTATTAGTATTATACATTGAAATAAAATGAAATGGGTTAAAATTAAAATGAATCCATTAGCAAGACAACACTTTAGAGACAGGAAAATTATTTACCTTGCAGCGTCATTCGACTTGTTCTCCGGTTTTAAAATGAGCTCAAACAAGGCAGTAATGTCAGGGGGAACCCCATCCTTCTGGAAGAGTTTCTTTACTTCCTCGGCAAACACCTGAACGAGAGTCTTGACTGCAGTGACCTAAACCACATTCAATTAAACCAATTCAGGATTCTATCAGAAGCTGTGAAGTCATTTCAATCTAAATTATAAAAACCAATATTCAATCACCTATTCTTAAACCTACCTTTCGTTTGTTGGAGTTATCGTGCCAGTAATTGAACACAGTCCCAGAACCGAAAAACCAGGAGGACAAGGGCTTCCTGGTATCCTTTGGGGGTTTCACACAATCGCAGGGCTCTTCAGCTGATGAGGTTTCCTGGGGTAAAACCAGTAAATGACAGCTCATGAAGGGAGTACAATAACACACAAATAATTACAACTAACTTGCTCCAATTACAATAATTAAAGTTACCGGAACTGGACCCCATTCGCTCTCCTCCTCATCCAAGTCACTGCCAATAGGGTTGGACCAAGAGAAGTCAGTCTCGCTCGCCTCAGTCATTGTGACATTATTACTGACACCGGCACTTACCGAAGAATCCCCTTCCACCCATGTCACGTCCTGCAGACCATCCACTACGTAATCACTCATTCTTCTAAATACAGTCAATACTAATACAAGTTGCAATTTTAATTGTTCCGCTAGTTAAAAATTTAAGTGACTAAGTGAGATCAGTGCTCCTCTCCTCAGCTTACTACGGCTGATACCCTCCTTACAAAGAGACTGTCAGAAGTAAACAGTGGAGCGGCATTGAGTATTCAGCGCACTAATAAGAAATTATGTGAAACTTTCTGCAGTGGGGCGTATTGGACAGCTGCGGGAAGCAAAACAAAAAAGGTTTAGGAAGGCCTCAACTGCATCTGCTCTACCACGTGGATAAAGGTTCTTTCACCTAATCCACATTCTGCATTGCGAAGGAGCACAAGAACTTGCTTTGATTAACTAAAATATTTAATAATTTGTGAACCAATTAAGTTGGCTATCATTCCAATTAGAGGGAAAGTTGCTAAAGGAGGTTTGAAGTAAGAAGATACTTATTTTTACAGTACTATTATTCAATGAGGCACCAAACAGTTACTAAATGTCTCAGATGTTGGGTGTTGTCAAGGGTTTTTTCTTGAGTTGTGAGTGCTCAGTTATGTTTGATTGATTTTAATTTGCTAAATGGTGAATTTAACTAGCTTCAATTAAATTTTTTTTAGGTTAGTAGACAGCCGCTGAAATGGACAAGCGGAAGAAGCCAAAGGTCGGATTCATTCCTTGCCTGACGTTTGTGAAGCAGGGAGTTGCAAGCCCACAATTGGAGAAGGTACTACCTACCGAAGAAGCTAAAAAACAAAACTACTTTTTTTAATTAAAAATTACCAGTAAAATAACTGTAAACTTGCATTTAATTACGTCTTGAAAAACTGTATTTAATTGCAGATAAAAGCGACAAAGGAGGAGCTGCAACAAGTTGTGAAGCAACTTCGCTTACGAGAGTAAGTTCCTAAAAAATTAAAAATCCCAATTAGTCAAATTCTATAGCACATCAAGTCAGCAATTTAACTGAATTCCATAATCCATAATCTGCAGGGCTGAATACCTGAATCGACCGAAAGAGGAGCAACGACCTATTGAAGGGGAGCCCATGAGTGATGATGACATTGAGAATGAGACTTCAAATGCTGTTGATGATTACTACGACCTGGATAACTATGACGATGAGCCAGTAGAGTCGGGAATGAGCTACAACACGGATGCTCTGTTACTGAACAGTGCCCCAGAATCCGAAAGTGAGGAGGACTCCGAGGAGGAAGTGGAGGATTTCACGGTGAAGCCAGATGACAATATTATTGTTGCTGGTCAAGTTAGTGATGACGTGTGTTTGCTGCAGTTATACGGTATGTAGATACCAACTTAATTATTGAATTTAAAAGATAACCAGCTAAGCAAATAAATTGTGCTAAGTAACCTCATGTTTTGATTTTTTTAAGTTTTGAATGTGGAGAAGCAAGAATTTTTCCTGCTCAATGATACGTATTTGCCTTCATATCCGGTGTCTTTGGAGTGGCTGGATTTTAACCCAAGCAATGCAGAAACTCCCGCCCATTTAGCAGCAGTTGGTTATATGATGCCGGAAATCCAGGTTTGGGATCTTAACAAAAAGGACTGTCTTGAGCCTTTGTTTTGTCTGGGATCCAAGAAGCAGAAGAAAACGATGCGTCATCGTGATGCAGTCATGGATTTGGCTTGGAATACTTCTGCAAGGTAAAAACTACTTCGTTTTGCATTGCACTTTATGACATTATTGGCGACTACTTGATTTTGAAATGGTGAATTATATTAAGCAAATTATTTTCACGTTTTGTTGTCTATTTTAGGAATGTTCTAGCAAGCAGCTCAGCTGACAACACGGTAATCTTGTGGGACATGAACGAATGCAAATCTGTTACAAGGTTGGAGTGCTTTTCTGAAAAAGTACAAAGCGCAAAATGGCATCCACTGGAAACTCAGTCTCTTCTAACGGGAGTCTGCGATGGGTAAGCAAACTACGGAACACATTACTGTGTTTGAACTGCCAGGCGACGTTTGATACTGAGTGCGATGGTGTGATAGAGAAAATAATTCTTTTTTTTTGTTCCAGCGCTGTAAAGCTATTCGATTGTGGAAGCCCTGGGACACACAAGACATGGCAATTTGAAGGAGAAATAGAGCGAGTGATGTGGAATAAATTCGATCCTTTGTATTTCTTTGTAAGTAGAGAAAATAACGCATTTCCTTGAAAAGTGGAATGTTAATGAACATTTAATTTATCTGTATGTTGATTTTATTTTCAGGCGTCAACTGAGAAAGGAATGGTCCACTATGTTGATATTCGTGCAGGTAAACCAGTATGGAACTTGAACGCTCATAACAGTGCAGTTGGCGGATTGGCCTTAAGCAGTTTCTGCAGGTATTTGTTTTATTATTATTCTACGTTTTAGGAAATGCAATAACATTAAAACATTTTTTCTCTTTCATTTGCAGGGATTTTCTAGTTACTGGATCACAAGATGAGATAGCAAAAGTCTGGGACATTAAAGACAGCAGCCCTACATTTGTAACCGAGAAGGAAATGAATATAGGACACATTTATGCCATTTCAGCATGCCAAGACTCTCCGTACGTGTTTGCTGCTGGAGGAGCCAATCCAGATAACCACTTGTATGTGTGGGATGCCAGAGAAAATCCAATTGGTTCGTTTAATCTGTTCTAGCATAATCCAATATATGTGTATTGTGATTCTATCATTGCGGAGTTTTTGTGACTCAAAAAATAATATTGGCAAAATTTATGATGATGATTTTTTGAACAGTTGTTGAAAGGTTTAAGGATCGCTTTAACATTATTGTTGATGGGAACGAAAATGGAAGTAGTGAAAGTATGGAGGATGACACAGTGACATCGACGTCAGCATCCCCTTTTCAATTCAAAGAAAAGAAGAAGACTGATGTCCCTGCACCTTCCACCTCTGCTGGCTCGTCTCAGGGTAGCCAATCCGTGAAAAAGTTAACAAAAAAGAAGAAAAAGAAAAAGCAAGCTGGTCAATAGTCTTGTTAGCTGAATATTACTATCTTTTCTGTTAAATTACTGTCTGACATAAATTTAGAAAATTGAATGACGTTTTTTTTGTAATAATTTTAACTTATACGAAAGATGTATCGCTTCCCTAATGAAATAAAACAGCACATTTTTTATGTTATTTACCAGTTATTCATTTAGTTTCTTTATATACTGCATTTTCAGTTTTGCAAATTCTTAAGAATATCAAGTGTATGGATTCGCAAAAAATAATCAGAACTCGTATGTCTTTTGGATTTGTACAAAAAATGTGAATAAATTTTACATTTCCCGGCCACACAATATAAATCTAATCAGAATATATATTTTATATGAGCACAAGTGTACCATTACAGGTTGCGCCGTTGTTTTTCCTAAATTAAGTTTTAAAGTAGTGTCTATAGGTATACCACAGTAAGAGTATATCGTAACGTCGTAAGTGTGTTAAGTAGTAAGACACGCGCCTTCTCAATATTTTACTAAAAGGCACCAAAGACATCTTCTTTGGCTATTGCATTGACTTCGGTGAGGAAGGAAACACCGAAAGAGCTTCGCTGGACAATGAAAAAATACCATTAACTTACAAGAATAACTGTATAATAAATAACATCTCCATCTAGTACCTACGCAATTTTTAACAAAAATCTAAATGCACACAACCACAAAGAGGAAAGGACAGCTCTTAAAAGAAAACAATAAAATAACGGAACACTGACGAATTAAAAAAAAACTACAGAACTAAATACTTACATATAATTAAGTTAAGTACCAGAAACATCTATTTTAGCTGCAGCTTTCATTTTTTAGACTGTTTTATACTAACAAAAAGTACAAGATAAGTATATACCTACCTATTTGGATAAAATGTTAAAAAGAGTCTAGCAAATTCTAAAGAAATTTAATTTTACGGAATTTTGTTGCAAATATTACTATCACTCATTTATTACTATTCACTAGCGTCTCTCTTTTGCAACTGGTCGACGTCCAAGGAGCGAGCTATGTTGGGGAACCGAGATAGCCACTGAAATCTTTGCGGGAGTGACGATGAGTGGCGTGTCTCTTGATTCAAATTCGACGAGAGACCGTAAAGGTGACTCTGGGGGACGAGTGCTTTCTGGAAGGCACTTGCGACGGTGAATCTGAGCATAACACAGCCTACAAAAGATTGGATAGAATTTAATAATAATTCAGTTTATATTTTCATAAATCATAAAAGTAGTCAAGTTGTTGAACAATTAAGTGAGTAATGAAAAATGTTAGACTTCTTACCTGATGGATTCACATCGACTGTAATTTTGTCATCGGGAGTCAAAACTCCGTAATCCTTGTTTGTATACAGATCCTCTACAATATAGCCAGCCTCGTGTGTAAGACCAAGTTCTCTGTTAATCACTGACACTTCTGATGGCGTCCCATCCGTCCTCCTGTTAAGGAACACGATGGCGTATGAAAAATCGGATCGAACTACTGGGGTTATTGGTCTTGCCCAGATTTCAATCCCGCGGTCCTGCATTGAACATTTTAAAAAAATGACATTAAATGTAATTAAATCCGTAAAAACTCCAAATTCAAATTACTTAATTAGCAGCATATGGACTTGAATTCTCACTACCTTATAAATACGACGTCCTTGAATCCCTAGAATATCCTGATTGACAGCGATGATCTTCCTATTTTGGAGGATAGACTTGTAGTCCGGCTTAATAGTCCTGAGATCCACTGACATTAAGAGGGGAGATGCCCAAATAGCCCAGAGGGCGAATTGAGACTTACTCTGTTCGAAACTCAACCCAAAGTTTCCGACAATCAACTGGGGACACAAGACAATTGGCACAATATTAAAACATTTATCACATTGCCCCTAAAGTACACCCTATAATATGCAATAAAATGTACATCTATTTAGTTTACCATGTCAGGATCATTCCAGTGCCCCGGTCCAGCATGTGGCACAATCGCGTCTTGATTCTCCCCATAGTAGTCAATAATGGTCTGGACACTTTGCCATGAGTCTTGGATGTCATCAAAGTTTCTCCACATATTACACGAGGATTTTATCGAGGTGTAGTTTGGCTGTCAGGAAGGATACAAAATACATTAAAATTCTGATCTGTACCAAATCTGGAAATTGACTTTATGATCCCCTCACCTCAATTCCACTGTATATTTGATAGACCGGCCAGGAGCAGGAATATATCATTTGTCTGCCAGTCCTATTAAGGTAATATCCAAACTCGGGGTAACCTGAGATATCCAAAAACAGTCATATTAAAAACCCATAGTTAAGAAAAGTAGTTTCCTTTTAATTTTCTCGTACATTTCATCATTACATCATTTCAATGTTACGTAATAACATAACTCAAGCTATATTATCTCTATCCTAAAACAATGAAAGTGCTCACGCTCCAACAATCTCCGCTCATTGTCAAAAAATGCTTTCCAACTTGAAGATACCTTATCGTCATCATATCATGTGCCTCCCAATTCATTTTTTAATCTCATCCCATTTATCCCAACCCCGACTCCTATCATCATAGCTACAAATATAGGGAAACTCATGAAACAAAAACGGGATTGAGCAATTTACCCCATTACAAAAGGATAGACTAAAAACGTGACAGAGAAACGTGTCATCTTCAGCTAACCAACATGCATAATTTACAAGATCACACAAGCACTATTTAAAGCATTATATTCCTAATAGGCGCACTATCAAAGGTGTTAAGTGAAGTGAGGTTATGTTAGTAAGAGAAATTGCAATCATGGTCTGATCATCATTTGATCATGCAATGCCTAGGCATTCTAAGTTTAATAGCAGATTTCAATCTGTCCCTTATCCAATATGTGATGGGAGGACAATGACGTTGAACAAAAGGGCTTTGTCAAGTCATATAATCCTAGCATAATGAAGATATCACGCGCTCCCTCAAAGAAAATCATGTTATGAGAGCAATGACTATCTAGACAATGGATGGGGAATGGAGCGTTGAAGCGAATTTAAAATTGGGGGGAAGTGGGATCCTTTCATAAATTAGAAATGGTCACATGTCAACATCATCATTATCAACTTTAAAGGGATGAGAGATGAGATGCGCTAAACATTTATATTTTTATATTGCTCTAAATTGCTCTTCTATTTTGGTTCGGACAGAATCTCACTTTTATTCTCATTTTAAACAATGAGAAATTAGAAACATACCAAATGTAGCATTCAGTTTGGTTTGCCTGATCTCCAATTTTGCTTCCTGAACAGGAACATATAAATGGAATTAAAAAGGACTCATTAAAAATGTCTAAATTAGAACGAGGATGTAGTGGTCTGTGAAGAGATATAAGAGAAGACTGTGAAATGACAAGATATTTTTAGCCTGTAGATAACTATACTATCCTGATTAATTCAGAATCAGAGTAACGCTGAAAGGCACAAGAGGGAAATTGTAGATGAATGACCCACTGATCCATTAAAAATGAGACACTGACTGACATTGAAATAAATGTCACATGAATGACTATATCTACTACATATGTATTTACCTTGTAAACCCTTTATCATCGACCAGGCTTATCTTAAATTATAAATTTTTATTATTTAATTAAGACAAAAAAACTGTTCATTTTCTTGCATGGCTTAGCTTCAGACACTTTGATGATTACGAGTGTGGAAAAGTACAGGTGTAAATTGATAAGACAGTTTACAGTAACTGAACTAGTTAAGAAGTCGAGATAATTTTTTTAAAATATATTTTAAAGGGGATATTGCGCAATGGTGGATAAAAAAATGGTAATTGAAACTGACCTCTGTCCATATCAACAGGGTGGGAGTAACAACCATCTAGCTTGACATAGTCTACATTCCAATCAGCAAATGTGTTCGCATCCAGTTCAAGGTAGCCCAGGATCCCGGGATAGCCTGCGCAGGTGTAGTTCCCATAATCCTCGTAAATCCCGAACTTGAGGCCTTTTGAATGAATCTGTAATGAAGGGGTGTTTGGTAATTATAAAGTAGGCTTGTCATAACAGAGTCTTGCTGTCCCTACAGCCATTAATTAAAAAGAAATTTTGACAAAAGAAATGTAATTGTTTCTACCAAAAAGATATAAAATAAGGTCATCTTACATAATTTCCAAGTGCCTTCATCCCACTAGGGAACCTCTCAGGATCTGCTTGAAGTCGTCCCTGCCCATCTCGAGTTTTGGCAAGCCAGCAGTCATCCACATTTATATACTCGTAGCCGGCAGCTGCATATCCTTCACTGACTAGAAGATCCGCCATTTGCATAAAGAGACGCTCACTGTGGAAATCATACATTAAAACAATCAGTTTTTGCAAAATTACACCATCTCCTTTATAAAAAAATTTGTAGTTTCTCCCCAATGTTACAAACTAATTGGAGACGAAGCAACTTCAGAACCCACATCTAAATGAATCCATATTTCCCCAAAATCAAACGCAATAAATTCAAGATAATTAAACTTATGTTAAGCAGTTAATGACCCATTTGACTTGACACATGTCACGTTACATATACACCCTCTGACCCTCCCCACACAACCAATGAACATATAAATTATTATTTTTGCTAAAAAACCATTAAAATATATATTCAGCATTTAACAATCAAGACGCCCACAAATTTCAATTTTTAAAGGGAGAACCCAACTTAATTTGTCCATCATGAAAAGAGCATCATGATCCCAATGATGCTAATAAGGGCTCACAGGGCTTCATACAAATCCCTTATTATTATTTACGAGCCTGATGATGACAACTCAGCCGTTGGACGGACGGGCACATTTCCAATTACAATTTTACCTATATGTTTTGTCCCCATCCAATTAAATGACATTTTTTTCTCTCTTTTTCTTTTAAAGTTACGAAATTTTCAAATCAGATTCGCCAGATTACTTTGAAGTTTAAAGCATGCCATGAGAGAAGAGTAAGGGAGTTGATGGTTGAACTTCCAACTTATGTTCGTGTCATGTCATGCCATGTCAATTCCCTTACGCCTGCCATACATGATGTCATCAGTAGTTTTATGTAATTGAAGCAATAGTTAAATGACATAAAATACCCTTAGATAATCCACACTGTCACGTAGTAGGTATCTTTTCTCTTAAAAAAACCTTTGCAAATATAATTGCAGCTTGCTGAGTGCGTGCCACTACTTAGCAATGTTGTAGTGTCGTAGACTAACGCCGATGATAGCATAGTTTGCAGAGCTGTAATTTAACTAGCTTGGCTTATGCTACCCAACAACAAAATGAAAAACAAACACAAACTAAACTAAACTCGGTTAAGCAGGATAGAAAAACTTGCTCAAATACAATTTGTAAAAAAAATTATTTATTTAGCAAGTCAAGGTAAGGATCCTAAAAAAAACTCATCAAAATTGATTAATAGTTTGGATGTCCATATTCTTTAGAAAAATAATATTTTACAGATTAGCGAAGTTGTAATTGAAATCTACTCAACATACAAAAACTGACGGACGAACGGACGAACGAGACAATGTTCAAGCTGTCGATTCACCATGGGAAATTTTAAGGGTGAAGGTGGCTCTCGTAATTAGCTGTGATTTATGCTCCCTTTAATAGTCTACCCTATGTGGTCACAAAAAGCGAATAAAAAGCCACCTACACAAAGCCAATCAATCATGAACTGATTCTCCCTGAAAATGTTGTAACCTGTCAATATCTATTCATGCGTGTCTTGTCATCATCATCCTCATTTTCCTATTCGCTCAAAGCTGCCAGCCAGAAGGGAACTACACAACCAATCTAAACCAAGCTATCTTTTTTTTACTTAACCATAATTCAATTCCCAAATCGATGACAAGGAGGAAACGTGCCAACGCGAAACAAATGAGCTTTACATGAGTTTCCAATAAAGAATCCTCTGAGGACGGTTTTCTGAAATCTGAGCAGGCCAAGCTACATCACAAGAGTCCCCATTAATTTCCTTCACTAAACTTGCCTAAAGAAAGGAATATAGTTTATTTACCTGATGCAGTTATCTGGATCATTGACGCAATCCGTATTGCATCTGAACCTCTCCCAAGCCAACCATCCCATGGGGGGCGTCCTCGCAAGTCCATTTTCCAGGGTGGAGGTTAGCAACGGACTGGTTAAGAGTATCACAGTGGTTATTAGCCTAAATATTTTCCTACGTTCCGTACTGACCGACTCCATCTTGCAATGATTTGGTTGATTCCTTGGAGGAACCTGAAACAAAAATAATAATCCATAATATCATTCACATCTGCAAAGTTCCATTTGACACGATTGCTCACATTACGCAATGGCTAACCTAACTAGATATGAAGTACACTCCATTTCGCAATTTTTTTACACTATTACAGTCCCAAGCAAGCGTGTAGATAAATATTGGCTCGTGCCGAACGAAACTCCTCAGCAGATGTTAATATTGACCTATTAAAGTGTATTAAACCCTTGTCCAAAATAATGACAATATTTATCCTCAATTCATTCTCCCTTTTATCCCATCAATAATTATACTCGTCCGCCCTCATCATCCTCAATTCTCAGTCATGCAAAAAGGTGAAACCAGACTCAAGATTATTGTCCCTTGAGGAGAGAAAAGCCAGTTCAGGTGCCTCCTCCACAGTCAGTGTTCAGGCCCTAGTTACAGAGGTGGTGCCGTGACAGAGACACTGAACTCTATTATACCACCTTCAATCCAATTAAATTATATGCAATTATACTATTGCGGAATTTTGCAACAGTTTCATCATCTTCCATCTCCCAGCTAGACTCTAATGAATGACGCATGAGCTTAGGACTTTTTTCGCACAATTGGCAAAATTAAATCATTAATAAAAATTAAATGTCATGAATATAGCTCATACCTATATATTGATAAGCTTTGATGTTAACAGTAATAACAATAACATTTAACAATTTATTTTCATAGTTAACAAATGCGAATAGTCATAGAGCCAGCCACCAGCATGCGAGTATTGGCATATGACTATATAGTGAGTTTTTTGGGTACTCCTCCACTACCCCAAGCTATAATCGGCATAATTGACTGAGAACTAGAGTTCAAGAGCTTCCACTGAGAAATCGCAATCGAGCTGCTGAACTTTTCTTCTCATCGATCACCTTTTAACATAAAAAGTACTTCTTCACAGTAGCTCACCAACTGCCTTTTTTGTCCGCAGTCATCATAAAAAAAGTGCTCATGATGACTAAGGAGTGAATATTAGCAGGAATCAAACGAAATTAAGGTAGGTCCGTAGGTAGAAGAGGGAAAAAGTTGCATAAAATTAAAGATAAAAAAGGTTCATTTTCGCAATGCAAAAAAATCCTTCCATCTTAATGCAGTTTGCGGAGCAATGAGCAATGCATATGAGACTTAACTGCAGAAATTGCACTAAAAACAAGGTGACGATGCGTCGTATTGTCGTTTTATCATCCTCAAACGGGCTAACAAGCGCCTGCCTCAAACTCTCGCTGGTCGGCATGTCATCATGCCATCGGTTTTAGTCAAGAGAAGCTTTTTATCGGTTGTTTAGTGAAACAGATAGTGAGCTAGATGCCATGCTAGAAAATCAAAAGGCGAAGGAATACTCTTTTTTTCTAAAAAAAAATCTGCGCAATGCTATGCATAATGCATAAATATAACAAGATGGTTATTAAATTATATCTAGAAGCCCAGAAGATGTTCTTCAGGTAGGACGAGAACAATAACAAGATATTTATGCTGTTTTTTATCACTTTGAAATAGTTATCAAGAGAAATTTTTCATTTTCATGTAGGTAGTTGGCCACTGGCCTGGCCACACACTTCATTTCATTTACTCTTTTTTCCCGATCTTGTTATTACACTTATGTCATTATTACCATCATTGTCACTAGTAATCAAGGGGAATCATACAAATCTCTTATATTATTGCTGAGGGGTCGTTCAAAAAGTACGTCGCGATTCCTTTGACAACCCCCATCCTGGCACGCACTCTGCCATAATATACGAATATGTGGACTGTCACGCAGGTGACTTCTACTACTTGGTGATCAATCCAAGTATTATGAACTTGCTTCGACACAATGACATAAGTAAAACATCTTAAAGAATGAATGAATAGTTAAGTCCGTGCTCTTCTTTAAATTCCAACAGCATTCAGTTTTGTTTCCCTACTCTAATGTCATTCATAATTATAATTGAGAAACGTCGATAAAATTGCAGTTTCCCTTGTCGTGAGCGGCTTTGTGGGGACTCGGGAGGAGCATTAATCAGGATTTAATTCCACTACTCAGCACGCATCTCTCGAGAGGAGGTGAGGTCTTGAGTGCTACTCACTCAACATGAGCTAGCCCGACATCCGGAGAGTAATAGCTTTAGCAATTACCTCCAATCAACTGATAAACCCATCAGATGAAATCAATAAAAAAAACATTTACGAGCCAATTGAGGAGCATAATGAACCATCATTATTGTCTTGACTCATTTCACTCCATTTTTTTTCTTACAAAGTTTGAGCTTGAACAGTACCAGTTAATATGTTGTGAGTGCAGAAGTCAAATAGGTATTTAATTAGGCATTAATCTCTAAAGCTTACTGTTACCCCTCATATTTGTCATATTACGAGTCTAAACTGAAGTAATCACCCTTTAGAGCAATAATAATTACTTATTATTAGAAACTCGAAATGGACAGTTGGCTCGTTGTACTCACGTCCATATTTTTCCTATTAGCCCCACTTATTCATTACATAAAAGTAAGATTTGATTGAGGAGATCCGCATTATCAACTTGATACATTCATCCTCATCATCACCATTCAGACAAACAATAGTGAGGGGTTAGCAGTGGTTGGTCGGCTTCCACTCTTCCACTGCCTAAGACTGCTGATTTCACCCCTTCCTCAATTTACTCTACCCTTCCTCTCATTACTCTGCTGGGGATGAAGGCAGAATGACGGCTGCAGTGCAGAGTCCAAGTCCTCACAGGATTAGAACAATCACTGCCAATAACAAACCTCACTGCTGTCATCATCATGTCGTGATAAAAAATATACAGGAATGCGAAGAGCTCATGCGAAGGACTTCTCAGCAGTCACTTGAAGAAAATGCTCGAGCGTCTTGAAATGGATTGAAAAAAAAAATGGGATGAAGAAACAAAACGCTTTGATTTTATCAGACCAGCCTATCGTTCGTGTACTTTGTGGCTTATCTTGTTTATCGACACTATCCCCATAAAACGCTCGTCTTGAAGGTAGCTATCGAGGAGGTAAATGGCGTGTTACGCAGTTTCATACCCTTGACTCTTCATATCTACGCGTTCCCCCTCTCTGTTTGAAAAAGGGGGAGGGAGGAAGGAAGGATGTTTATATGTAATAGACGTTATTTTTCTTGAAATAAAAAATAGATGAAACTACATAATAAATCTGTATATGCATAATGGGATGATGAAAGGGAAGAGTAAGAAAAAGGTAGCATTTTTATACTACTGAGAGGATTGCCTTTAACTCATTATTATTATATATCATGATGAAAGGGAAAAGTCTGTTCAGTCTGTTTTGTTATGACATTCATTATAGTCTCTTCAAATTGAACATGGACTATTACAAGGGATGCAAAAGGGCAACCGCCACGAACGTCATTTTTTTTTTCTCTCAAAATGTTTACGTCAGCCGATGAAAGAACTCGAAAAGAAAAAAATGAGCTGAGGATGATGATGATGATGATGAGAAATTGGAAGTTAGAGGCATTAACTCTGACGCTGAGCGACATTTAGCATATTGCTCGCAAATAATCTAGATTACTTTCAGTTTTCAAACTGCTTATCTGAGACATGTCAGCTTGGATTGTGATACTGTCGATGTGGATGTGTTTATGGTGGATAGAGGAAGACTAATGTCTGCGGCATCTCTTGCTCTTCTCATTCCCCACCAAATGGATGATATCTCCATTGTAGAATGATAATGCGCAATGTTTTCCTTCAGATGAAATTGCCAAAATAAACTGTTGTTTTTGATAGAAAAAAACAACAAAGGAAAATGATAACTGCGAAAGGGATCAGATGGCTTGAAGAATGAGATATGAGCTGTGCTATGCTCATTGTCATCACAACGTAATTACTCAGAGATGTCTTCATAATCATTAGGAAAAACTTTCGCTGTTACTCTTGTTAAAGTGATTATATGCTGCAATTATCCTCGAATTTGCCTAGATTCTAGTCAAAAGTTTAATGTTAGGATGAAAGTAACAGTTACTCTTGTGTACAGAGAACAATCACGAGATTAATTAACTATCCAATCATATGTCAACTTACATTATTTCGATTCCACCAATTCAAGCCAACTGACGAAATTTTGTTGAGTAAAAACATATTTTGGGAGTTGGCTGCCTAAGTATAAGAAAGTTCTGACATAACATATTTTCTGTCTGCCAGTTTATAAGATTTACTTCCCACTAAGCAATACTTAATGTTTTGAAGAAAAGGTGTCCATCTTTAAATGTCTAATTCAGGTCTACAGTACAACGAAACAATATCGTGTGATGGAGTTGAAGAGAACGAAATATGACTAATTCTGAATATTTTAATTCATCCCAAATATTTAAATATTTTTCAGATATTGGGTATAAATGGGCTCAAAGAGAACATAAAATTAAGGTAAATGAAATAAAGATAGACTAAACATCAAATAATTACAGATCGCAATAAAACTGCTAATTTCGTGTCATTAGAGTGCATAACTCACCAACTATTTTACATGAGCCGATAGTGCAATGCGCCATTAAGTAGTTATGCAAGAGACTCGAAGTAATGTTATCCTGATATGCTTCATTTCATAGCAAAGATTTCGATCTTGAAGAATCCTCACGATAAAAATGAAAGTGAGGGAATTAGCAATAGCTCGTCTTGCTGCGATAGAAATCTGGCTTCGAGAATCAGCATTCCTTAAATAGGTGCTGTACTGTAAGGTCGAAAAAGATTATAGGGATTAGCCTACATAAGACAATACCGGAACAACCACATTGCCAAAAAAAATCAAAATGGATTGCGGTTTTTTTTTATATAAATACTATTTAAAAAAAGGAAAAGTAAATTCGGACAAACGTGAAAATACTTAAACCAAATTGCTAATTACTAGCGTGAACTAAAAAACGGAATGATCAGCCTTTGCCTAAAATTCTACATAAAACATTAAGCATGATGATGGCTTATCTCAAAGCCTTTTCTGATATGGTAATGAATTGGCTAAAAAATTATTGAGGAAACTTCGTTTAACAAATATTTATGCAACAGGACAACGTTTTTTCATTATATCTGATTGGAAGAATCATATCTAGTCACGTTGTTTTTTGCAAGTTATTTTTTACGCCATTTAGTTATGGTTTTAAGGATGGATTGCAAAGTCAAAAGGTTTATTTGTTAATTCATCTCTGTTTCAAAAAGATGGAAAAATGATGGCCCTTAAATTCTTGAACGTATTTGTCAATCTGATCCGTCTGCACGATCAACTCAATTTTAACAGAATGCATTTCCCATTTCCATCTTTTAATCGAATTGAGAGGATTTTTTCCCCTAAATTTTCAACTCATCTTGGGAAATTGGTTGTTGCGTAATCACAAAGAGATTCTATTTATGTAGGGAGAGGGGAGGAGTCATGTTGTTTTTTTTGCTTTTTCGATTGTCTTCGCTTTACCTACATAATTGTTGTAGGGAGTAGGGACCAGGAGGAAGACGCCCTTTCCCATGTTTTCCCATGTCATGAGTCACGATGACAATTTGCTTCTGGTAAACATATTGCAAGTAGGGTTAGGAAGAATTCATGTTGGGCGACTTTTATCCTCTCAGTTTGTCTTTAAATATGGCTAGAATAGATCTTCATCGTGATTATGATTATGCATATGACTACATTTCCACTTTCTTAAAGTCCCATTTTAAAAAGTAAGAAATACACAAAGATGAATTAAATGTTAGCTCTGTGTGAGGTCGTGTCAAAAATTCAAAACTTTTTATGACCATATCCCATATTGCGAATTTTAATCATCGTCGTTAACTGACTCTCCCGCTGTTGCATAATCATATTCTTACGCATTTCCCATTGTTCTTCGAGAACACTTAACACAAGACGAGATTTAAAGACAATCGAGCATTTATGCACGGATTTCAGTTGTTACTTGTCATATTCATTTCCCTCATCATCCTCATTCTTATCATCATCCTAATCACATGATTTTATCAGAAATTAAGGCCTCAAGAGAAATGATTGACTTTTTGGATTTAAATTGAACAAGTCAATCATCGGGTTAGGATTTCTGATCCAATTTCAAGCAACGAAACTTCTAATTTCACTTGATCGAATCGCAAACAAATCCCTATATATTTGATGCGCTGCCATCTTAATAAAAAGGAAACTCATCCCATCATCTTTATTACTTTCCCAAAAATACCGTTACCACTATGACTATAGTTAGCCAGATCTAGAAAACCATCAACCTAATCTAGGTACTCATCCCATCAGGATCACTTTAATTGATCAAATGATCTATCAAAGATAGCAGAACAAAAAGCTACGTAACGAACTTAGCATAGGCGCCTACATATATTTTGCCAGAAAAAAAATTAAAATAGAAAAAAAAATCACGCCAAGCCACTTCAACTTTTTCGCGTGTTTTTTTTAAATTTTATCTAAAAGTAATAATCTATTTTATTTCAATCAAAAGTAATAACAAGGACGATGAAGGATGATGAAGTCATCATATAAAAAATATGAGATGCATAATAACAGCGAAATTCTTTTCTAATCTAATTTTTTTTTCTATTTTCATTTCTCAACCATTTCCTTCAAACTTAGGCACGGAGGGGTTGAGTGAAGAAAGTAAAATTTCAAGTTAAAAGGAAAAGTGATCTGAGTTTGATGTCAAACAAATTCCTTATCTTAACTGTAGACATTATCATGCATATATATCATATCCATTCACCATTCCATACCTAACACAACTTCCGTACAGTGAGCAAAAAGATAGCGTTTTTTTAATAATTATCTTTCGAGTCAGTTTGTCTCCGTCTCCTCGCCATGATCCTTTTTAATGATCATTTGTCATTAGCGGATTTTCGCGAATTCTCAACTCCTCGCTAAATGCATCTCGCCATACCTTGCATTGAATAAATTATACAAATCTAGAATAATTGGTGATGAAAAGCGAGGATTTTTTTTATGGAATGAGCTTAATTTTTCTCATAGGACACTCCACCACCTACGAACAAATAAGCGAGGCAGCCCAGCCGTAGCCAACCATTTAGAAAAAAAATGTAAACACGCCAATTATATTTTTCTCACTCTTGAACAATCATAAAAGAATGATTACAGTTTTGTAGCTGAAGGGAGAAAAATTTGTTTTAAAATAAGGCTCATGACTGACTATGGTTTTACGGCGAGGATGATGATGATGGTGGTTGGGATGAGATGAGCGAGCACACAAAAATAAGAACATGATTGATATGAAATGCATATCGCACATGAACATTTGGCTTGGATTGTGCAACAAAAGCCCCAACAGTATAATGATGCCGTTTGAAGAGGAAAAATCGAAAAAAAACCTATAATTACTGATAATCAGCAAGCAACAATTATAATTATATTTGTAGGAGTTAAGAGCACACACCTTCTTGGTTTACTCCCACGCAGAGAGTCAGAGTGGAACGTGCGACGTGAAATTGATATGGATTTATGGATATTCCTTGGAAAGATTTTCCCAAGAGCACACTTTTGACACTACAAAACTGACAAACTAATTGAAACCCGTACTCGTTGTCACCCAAACTATTTCACAGCCGCAACTTTTCCCTTTTTATTCATTGTTTATTCATGATAAGATGAATGGGCACATTAGATTAAATGTTCCCCGAAAGACCAAATAGCAACTAATTCGTTTTTAGGTGATCAGTCCACTGAAATGGGGGATTGATTGGATGAGGAACTTTGCAGATGTACAGACACTGACACATGGAGGGAGAGTCATCTTCAAATTCAACTTATGTCTCCTTAGGTTCGCGTTTTATGTAAAACTGTTTACTTTTGAGAGATGATGAAGTATATATGATCATGTCGATATGATAAAAATAAACAGCCCAATTTTGTTTGAGACTTTATCAATGTTACACAGCTTGCTTTGACTCTGACCATCCAATTTGTTCCCCTCTTTTGATTGTTTGTCCGTGATAATAGTGGTCTGCTCATATATCACAAATCAGAGGCGATTATAACTAGGGATTGTACAGCACAGGGACGAAGTAAGCACGCTTTATTTATAGTTCAAAAAAACAAATTCAGTCAAGTCAACATGAAGAATAACTCATCTCCGCAGAAAGCCAACAAGCAATGTAATGCACAATGGAGTTGAGTTGGGATGAGAGCGTGCTTCGAACCTCAGCTCATTATCATAGCTGTGTCACTTCACTATAGTTGCCAAATCCAAAGCGCCATGGCAATATCGTCTTTTTTATATATTAAAAAACTATAAGCTGAATAATTTCGCCGTGACACAATGAATGTTCGTGATTAATTCCTTGGGTCAGGCTGAATTGGAAGACGTGTGCGCGTTTCATTTCAACTGGGATGAGTAAAATAGGAAGATAATGATCAATGATGTGGGGACATAGTATCATCTTCATATCATATTTCCCTCAATCCAACTTATAAAAACATGGATTGAGGGAAATAATTTTCTTAAACAAATTGGCTTGTTTTTATCCTCATGTCTCAGTCTCAATCATCTTTGTTCTGAAACTAGATGCATATTTTTTTGCAATTTGCCATGGATATTAAAAATAACTTTTTTCTCATTCAAATTCTTCATGCTTTGATTGCTTTGTTTAAATAAGTATCACAATAGTCAATAGCCATGAAGAGTGATCGATGATCATGATCATGAATGGAGTGAGAAGAGGAGTTTTTTTTTGGAGGATGCGTCCAAGACAAAGAATTAATGAGAATTTAATATTGAGCAGGAGCAGCAATCATTTACAGTAGTTCTTGTAATCAACCTTCATCTAGAAAGGTAATCATATTAATGGGATGCACATGCCCGAAGCTAAACGGATACTTTTTTATTTGCGGATTTTTTATTATTAATTTTTGTTTGTTGATGTGGATGTAAGAATATGGATACGAAAGCAGGACAGTGGATGGCCACAGGCTGGCATTGTGCTTTTTTGTTGACTTTGAAAATATTTGGATTATGGAAATATAGTGCGTACTCGTGATTTAACACATTTCAGGAATAACATTTGATGAGGAACATAAAAGGAAGATAGTTTTGTAATTTATAATGATTGGTTAAGGACATGATGAAAATATTTGTTCTGAGGTTGCTCAAGCTCAAGTAAATACAAAGGCACCAATTTTAGCAATTTGCGGTGGAATGGATATGGATGATATTGAAAAATTTAAGTTGGGAGGCTCGCCCACTTTTAATCATACTTTTAAAGATTATGATCCAAATTGCTTTGTATCAGAATAGGATCATTGAAATAAATAATTGATTTTTTAAATGCATTATTCAGCCCCGGCCCCGGCTCCCCTCAACTTATTAGTTTTATTTAGAAGGAAAAAATTGTCATCAAAGTTTAATGTATGTTTATGCAACGGAATACCATTAGCTGCGGTTTGGTTACGGAGGGTGGAAAAGTGGAGAATGTCATGGGGCGAGGCAACCTGGGCAGGGCAAAGTGCAGCGAGAGCAATTAAAGTTGCGCAGTAAATTATAAAAACATATGAAAAACATGCGCATATATGACAAATAGGTTTGGAGGTGGGTATATATTCCGAAAGCTTAAATATTTGCTAATAAAACAGTCATAATTAAATTATGCCACACACTTGTTCAACCAGGAGGGTTGTGTTGAATGCCAGACCACGAGGATGACCACGGGCCAATATTTAGGCCAGGTGATTTTAGCTGACCTCATATCAATTTTTCAAAATAAAGCTTGCGTATCTGAGCTTGATAAAATCAGCGTATAAAAGTGAAGTCAACAATAAAGCAAAGAGTTTTTATGACTGGTGGACACATCACGCGCTAAATTTATCGCCAATCATCCAAATAATCCTTCTCCCTGTAACGATTGGGTAGAGACGTAACTAATCCGTCGTGAGAGCAAATACTAGATATGTTTTGCAATTAGCCACACAGCCCAAAGAAATGATGATTTCGTAATAAAAGGGCGAAAAGGTTAACAGCCAAGAGATATGCAACCTAATGAACAAGAATGTCTCAATTCATTAAAAGAAATCTATCAAAAGCGTGAAATAAAGAGAGTTAAAAAATTGACAAAGTACAAACAAGGCCTTAGAATATGCATATTTATATGACAATAAATTAAAACTGCATTTTTGCACACCTCATTACATTACAGTTTAGCTTGCTCATATTTTATTAAGCCAAGATATATTTTCATGATATTGACGGGCAACAGAACTCAACCACATCATGCCACTGACTCGAAAACAACAACAAAAATATATTTTCCCAGCAAAGATGTCAAAATGTCCTGTGATGATAAGTTGAAAGAATTCTAAAGGCCAGGGTCGCTATTTATGTTGGAGTTGGAGGCACATGAATAAACACAAACAGAAACATATTCCAATAAAAATTGAATCATCTAAGATGGATTAAGATGAAGATGACATTTGCTTTTATCATAGAGTAGAAGCGACATTTCTCCTCAAGTTTTCCATAAATTTTGTCATTTGTAAACATGGGTGCAAATTGTCAAAAGTAATCTCATGATATGATTGATAGGTGATTATGTGAAACGAGAGTATCTCTAAATCCAACTCGCTGGGTTATTGACATATGAGCATGACGCCGTCTCTAAACAAGGTATCATAACTTTTGCATTTAAATCAGAGGATCATACGATATTTTAGACTTATCAACAGGTCTCAGATCCTATCTATGTCTATGATATCTTGTCCCATGCCCATTAAGCTCTGGATTTTCAGAGACGACAATTACCCCAATCGAAACCGAACCAACTCAAATTAAACTTCCTTGCTAAATTTCACATGCAGAGCTTTCGAACGACAATTAGTTAATTATAAAAACTATTCAAGTGGCTTACCAGAGTTGACGGAGAAGTTGAAAAAACTGAGTAAAGATCTGCTTCTGTTGTACTCCTCCCACAAGACACTCACAGATGAACTGACTCACTTTCAAATATATTTGGTCAAATAAAAAAATCCGAACGAGTTGAGTATCACCGCAGGACAATGAAACTAGTCATTTTCAACACTATATAAATTTCTCACGCTTTTCAAACTCTTCTCAATAGATCAAAATCAAAAAGAACTAAAATAAAAATCTATTTCGAACTTAAAAAGAAATCTAAATTACATACTGCCATACAAAGTTGTAAGCTGCCGGATAAAACTCAAGTGAAACTAAAGTAGAGAAACGTCAAAAAAACAGGCTACGTCAGCTGGAGATCATGAAATGTTATAAAAAACTGTTTTCACGGTCCGTCCTATATACTCTCAACTTGAATTATTTGATTGAACAAAAAAAACAACTCCACAACAAACAGCACAAACCAGACTCCAACAGAGGAAGGAACGAAGAGGTGGATGCACTTTGGAGTAATAATATTTATCGAATGCGATGGGTTATTATTGGATGAGGAGGAGAAGCAACATGACAAACTTATTCGCTTTTTTATGACAAGACTGCTTGAGATTCTGCTTAGGGAAGGTAACACCTCTCAATAGTTTCAGTCAGTTCCATGCACTCCTCAGTTTTTGCTATTCAGAAAATATTTCACTCTATCGTCTATTCACTATTCGCACAGTTCATTCAATCAGGATTGTTCCAGCCTCATCAACAAAACCGTTCCCCGTCGGCTTGACAAAGAGAAGTTCTATGAACAAAGTTATATGGCTCACTCACTAATTTAGGGTTTATTGAAATTTTATGATGATGACTTCGACTTCTCACAAACTGTAATACTGACTGGCTTTGAAGAATTTTTGTAGACAAATTATAACTCTCTAGAAATAAGCATGGGCGGGTAGCCTGCAATGGTTTTTCCTTCCTTCTTGAGAGGAGATGATGGCCTCTTCAATTCTCCTTTCTCTCTCACAGTTCCTTCCTCCCACCCCAAAAATATCTATCTATGAATGTGAGTTGGCTACACACTTTACTGGAAGTCCTATAAACTGATTGAATGTTATCACTCTGTGGCTTTTTTAATTCACTTTGACATATATATTCTATATTAGCTGCTAATTATTATTTTGCAGTTATAACGTATGTAGTAGTTAGGCCGCCAGTCGTAGTCATACTACTCAATAAAAAAAATTCAGAGCCTATTCCTTCCTCCTCTCATCATGATCATCATCATCAGTAGTTGGAGATGTTGTTGCCACCATACAACTTTTCTGTTATGCAGATAAGACGGAAGGTAATCACTTATATGACATGATACACAAACAAACCATACCACAAGAATGAAAGAAGATTCACTTTTCTTCCTATGAAAGTGCAAACTTTGGCGAAGAATAAGATAGAAAAAACACACAGTTCAAAAAAAAGTGAGCCGCCTGAAAGATAACGCCGAAGAAAAAAAAATCCAAGGCGATTAAAAGAGAGTGAGATGAGATGAAAGGGAATGGATGATGAGGAGACGCGAAAAGGACAGTGTGCGAAATATTTCTGCAAAAGGCGCCCCACTTGGGATTTCTTATAGGTGGCTAGCAACCCTACAGGATTTTTTTTCAGGTGGCTCAGGCCACTAGTAATTCCACTTTGTACATAATATTTAAGGCCCTTCTATGATGATAAGGTAAGGATGATCAGGATCAAAGCGATCGTCCACGACTATTCAGAGCCAGAGGCAGTTCACCAAAGTTTAAGAAAAGTGCACAGAAAAGGCTTAAGCGCCAGATTCATCTTCGAGTCCAAGTCCCTTATGCCTTTTTGCAAGTCTGATAAGCTTTTGTACATTTTATTGCACATGTTGATACTCTATATTGATAAGTTTATGTGTGATATGATATGATTTTTTGTAAAATATAGATGTATACACGTTTTATTATTATGTTGATTATATAGTTTTTATTTGGAAAAAAAATCTACAATAATATAATATAATACGCATTTAAAAGAGATACAGGGATAAAATGTAATAGCGTACACATGAGTAGAGCTAATCATTATCGTCATCATCATCAACAGTTTAGATTTTTTTCATGTGGGGATGATGGGACGTTGCGATTTGATAGTGCACGTTCATAATTCCCCTCCAACTGAATGAATAGTTAGCTATGGCTATATCATAAGGATAATAGTGTGTGTATGACAGTAAAAGAGATTGAGAATTATTTTTAAAAAAAGTTGAATATAATAGTGCTGGGGCTTTTATAATTCTTCATTAGTATTAAACAGCCCTTGTTGTAGCTTGATCAGAGAGAACAAAGTGGTGTACGCACGTTGTTGTTCATGTTAGTTGTTGGGGGAGGGATGAAAAAAGGTTTAGATTTACTTATTTATTGGGCTACACAAGACATGAACTTAAGGTTAGTTTAAAGAGCAGTAAGGCTCTCTTCAAAAGTACAGAAAGAACAGAAAGTCGTCATGAATGCAGCTAAAGGTGCGAGGATGACGATGATTGAGACATGCTTCTGCTCTGGGCTGAAGCTGAGAGCGAATTAATGAAGACAAAGTGGGGCTTAAGCGTTTACAAACATTAAATATAAATACTGACTTTGGTCAAGCCACGGCGAACTAATTAGATCTCTTTAAGAAGTTTGGAATTAGCATAGAATCCGCAAATGTACAAGTAAATATAAATGGGACGATGTATGGAACTTCTCGAACTGGCTACAGGCAGGCATGGTTCCCGTTCCGTACGGAAGGGATCTAAATCACATTAAAAAACTATACACCTAATTATTTTAAGCGCCATCTTTTGAGTAGTTTGTATGTTGTTTTGCATTTTTTGTCGATGCTTTTTATCAGGCGCGCAACCACTGGGGGTTTTGGGGGTTATACTGTGTCCCCCTAGACAGGTGGGTATACCCCCCTATGTCCCC
>JAQGAH010000616.1:0-30297 GCA_034696885.1 Lepidocyrtus paradoxus | reverse complement strand
AATATGAACAAAGGGAATCCGTGCAGATTTTGTTTTCGCTTCTGTTCCTGTTTGAATATCTTCCGATTAAGTAGTTGCGATGCTTAACATGGCATTGCTAGGAAGCTATATTTCATTTGATCTCGTTCCGCTGTTTGTGCGTCGGTGTGTCTGTATGCACCATAACTTTCGAACCCCTACAAATTTTCAAATTATGTTTTCCAAGGTAAGGTTAAACTTTATTTTAACATAGCAATTTAAAAACACATAGAGCCAGTCGTTAACGGATGACATGATTTGCTAAAAGTAAATGTTTTATTTACTTTCAAGCTTTCGAACAAACACTTTGTTGTTCTTCAGGAAAACTGTAAATAGGAACAAGGCCCGCCAGCGGTTACAGGATCCCTAGCATGTATACACAAAATTTAGGTTGGTTTGTGAACTCATTATCCTAGTAATGCACGCCATATCCCTCGAATAGTTAGAAGGGTGCACGGTCGTTTATTGTAGATTTGTGGTTAGCGCCCCAAAATACCCCTGTACACAAAGTATGTGTAAATCGTATGTAGAAAATTGTTTGTGTCTAGATTATAGAATTGTGGATTAATAAGTAAATCACTCTATCTGGGAATGTAATTCAACACGGGAATTAGCATAGCCCCAACTTACATGAGACTTTGCATGCCCTCAATTTAAAATTTCCTTTGCGTACCCGCAATTTAATCCGGGACTTAGCATATTTACCAATGACCAATAGACCCCAATTTATCATTATTATGCAGCTCAATAAAGCTGCGTTATATGATTCCTCTCCTCTCTCTGGGGGCGCCAGTGCGTGCTTCCCAAAAAAAAGTTTCTCCGATTTGCATGAAACTTAGTGCACTTACAAGGTTTTTGTTCGAAAGCTCGAGACCTCAAAATAAAGTTTTATTTTATATTTTGCACATCCCGCTTTCCGACAAAATGTCTATCAGTGATTAATGTAGTTGCACTGATGAAGTCATCGTTTTGATCTGCTTACATAATTTTGCATCACATTTGATTCTATATGGTACTAATTTGCAGGCTACAAAAATTACCGTTTCCAAATATGTTGCATGTTTGATATAAAAACCTATTACAAAATTTCTATACTATTTTCATATTGAATTGTTGGTGCCAGCTAATCATCACTAGTGTGTCCTATACGACAGAAGTTGATTTGGTACACCATTGGTGCAAAAAAAAAATTGTATTGATTTTTTAAATATTAAGGGTTTATTATTTCTTCCAAAATTTACATAAAATTATTGCACTTTTTGGCTTTTAGCTTGTGTTGGTGTCAACTAATTTTGCTGGTTGACGAACTCGATTCCTAACTTCGTCAAAAACTTATGATGACAGAGAGAAAATGTAAAAAATCTCTGAACTGTAGACGCTATCGTGTTTACGGACGGACAGACTGCCCAGACGGACTTAGTAACTCGCGTTTCACCTAACGGTCGCGAGTGAATAACTGAAATATGTTGAGAATATGACGATATGCAATTTTTCAGCAATAAAGCAACATCAACTTTTCACTAAAAAAACTGCTGATTATCATCATGGATATGATATTATACATTCGATCTTTATTAAATGATGAACCAATTACTCAATAACCGTATAACTCAAGTTGAGTGTAGTTCAATCAAGTTTCATTTCATTTTATTTTTTAGTTCCAATATTGAACATGAAATATAATCTGTCGGGGGAAAAATACTCAATAAAATGACTAAATAGTCCTATTTCTTCCGTCGCAATAAGCCCAAATATCCTCATAACCAGTTCCATTTATACAAAGATATCCAAATAAGTGATCTCTGTAATCCCCGTCACAAACCCAATCCATTCGCTCGTCACAATCAAACTTCTCATGCTCCCAGTCCCCATAAGGTTTGCAGGAATTACCGCCCACAAAAACTCTAAAAGCTTGATCTAGTAGAGTTTGGTAACTTTTTTGCTCTAAATACTGAATATCGTTGCATCCCAAATTTACGAACGACTCATTACTTATCCCGTCCCAAGCGTCCTCCAAGAGTCCTGCAGACGGAAGGCGGTTATTCGTTAGGACCAGCCGAGAAATTCCTGGAGCTCCAGAGAAGGCCCTCCTTCCAATACTTGACATATTGTTGCCATCCAGGGTAAGGTCAGTGACTGTAAGATTTGCTAAAGCATTTTCGGCTAGTGAGGTCATAGAATTGTTGCCCAGATGCAAGTACACCAATCTCTGCAAGCACAATATCATCAATCATTTATCAATACATACCCCAACATAGGTAACCAATAAGTTTCAAAGCAATTTGTTTCGTTCATTATTACCTTAAAACTGGCTGCAAACTCAAAAATACTTCTTTCGCCAGTAAAGCTGTTGAATCGTAAGTCCATATATGTGGTTGTATCTAAAGTTGCATTAAAAGCTGTTGGAGAAATATACGTCAGGTTTTTGTTCTCGTAAATGTATATTTCCTTAAATCGTAAATGTTGGATTGCAGCGTCCCCAATTTCCAGAAGGTCAGAATTTGCAATCGTCAACAGCTCGAAAACGAACCCGTTATTGACGTAGTCAGCAGCGTTGTCAAAGATCTCTTTCAAATTGGTACGTTGTTCAAGTGCAGTGCAGTTTATTTGATTTCCCGTAAATGACCTGACGCACCTACAAGGCGCCATAACGTCAGCGGGGGGACACTGCGCAGCGATGCCGGCCACGAAGGCTAAAAATATTATTGCTCTCATTTTGGGACTACTGTCAAATACTTTGCAGCCAATTTAGCTTGAGGAAAACCAGAAATGGTTTGTGCTTATCCCAAATCCAAATTCCCATTTATATACCGGTTTGCAAGTTATTACGATTGGAATGATTTGAAGAGGGACGATAACAACCGAAAAATCATGAAAAATAATATTCCTGTCATTCGAGTGATAATAATCAACTTCTATTCAACTTAAAACATCGACCATCGATCTTTAATGGAAGCTGCATGCAAAGCAAAAGTAGCAACCGCTTATCAGCAATTCATATGCAACGTATGGATAACAATGTTATAAGTTGTCAAATATTACAAACAGTGCAACCCTTTACTCCATTGCATCATTCTTGGTATCTTAATGGCTGTGACACAAGGCAAAACGTCACTGACAGAAGGTGCAAGAATGGATTTTAAAGTGCCTGATTCGGTTTCGAGACAGGTTCGGGTTTTGGAACGGAAAATTAAAAGGGATATCCTGTAGTTGAGCATTAGAATCGGTAGTTCGGTAGATTTCTAGTTTGTTTGCTTAGCACACGCATATAATGTTGCGTGTTTTTATATTATAGTTGGGTTAAAAGCCCAATTAGATTGAAACAAGCATACCTAATTTCATGCTCAGTTCATGAATGTTCTCTTTAATTTTTTAAAAGTAAAACTATCGTGAGTAAAAGAGCCATTTTTTAGACGGACGGACACTGCATTCTCGTCAAAATCCCATAACATCCCTAGCACTGCAGCAATGACGATTTGGAGCGACATTAGTGACGAGCTCGAGCTCGAGACCGCACTCATCAAAATTACTGTTTGCTGATTAAATGCATGACACACATTGAATCAGAAACGTGTGATTGGCAGATGAAGTATGATAGAGAGAAATTGTCTTTAATGTTTGTCCTTTTCAATTTAAAAAAAATATCTATTTGATTTAATCCAGTATTCAAGATAAGTCTGACCAGGTGTCAAATAACATGAAGCTAGAGCCACAACATGATAAATTGAGTTTATTTTGGCAAAAAAATTAATTGTCCCCTCAAAAAAAAATTCTTGGCCTGGCTAAGCTTATGGATTTATTAATGTTTATTGAATTATGTTAACATATTAGATATTATTATAATATAGTTTTATGTCTTTTGTTCAGATTGGGAGATCAAGCATTATAATGTCTGAAATCATGTAACACAGCGTTTGAAGAGTCCCGCAATGAAGATCAAACTAAACTAAAATAAATGAAATCGCTAGACAATGGAAAGATGTACCAAGTGAAATGTTTTGTTAAAAATCTATATTATACATATAAAATTTTGCAGAAAGCTACATATATTACGATGCCAAATGCAGATGAAGTATGTGAAAGACTTAATTAGTGATATCCACGAGTTTTTTAGCAACTGTGTAATTAACAGAGACTAGAGATGCATAACTAAAATCAGCAGAACAAAATGCGTGTCTGTGATACTGATTGGCATTTGACATGCTTCAGGTTACTTACTGGGCCTCGTTCTAAAACAGTCAGTGCCATTTTCTTAACCATTTTTGCGCAAACTATGAAAAAACGGTTACAGACGGTGTGACGGACAGACAGACAGGAAATCAAATGTTTAACATACCTTCCAGCTACGGAATAAATTGGAATTTATCGAAAGATGGAAGAAAAAATTGATAAAGGACTTGGTTCTCGTTATGAATGAAATTATTAAAAGCACAGCGATGAAGAAAAATACAAAAGATGGAAAAGTTACTTTCATCTTCAATTCCCCAACTTCATTATTTCCCTGGCATATGGCTCCCCGTTGAAGTTGCTTTCAAGGGGAACGAGGATGATAAATAATGATAATGATCAAGGCTGGAAAAGCTGGGATGCGTTTTGTTAGTCATATAAACATGGAGGGAACACTGAACAATATATAAAGGCATATCCACACCATTTCCATCTAAAGATGGGGAAAAGTTTTCCACTCAAAAATACAATTTTTTGATTGACAAAAGCGAAAGCCACATGCGATGAGAAACAGGGAGACATACAAAACCGAGTTAATTTAAGAAAAGAGATCAAGCATATGGAAAGTCTTTTAGAGCTTTAGTTCTCAGTAATTTTGCTCCCTTTTTTGATAAATGCAAACTTTTGCCTAAACCCGGTGTTAAGGATGATTTGAGCTCAGTTCAGTATCCGAGATTTTTTGAGTGAAGATGCTGTAAAATACTTTCTTTTTAGAAAAAATCTCAATGAAAATGATAAATTAACAGTTTCTCCAGAGGAGTCTCATGATGGGACTCCCATCATGACAGGAATTAATTGAGCTCTTCCAAACAATAGAAGGGATACTCATGTTTTGAAGGATTGTGGCATTCAACAATATTTTTTTGAGGAGGGAGGTGGATGATTCTGCTTATGTCATGTTTTGATTTGGCTGATATATTATTCCGGAGAAGGTTAGAAAGGGAATGTTCAAGAGTAATAAAATACGTTTTTGTATTCTGCCTTTTCTTAAAACGTCACGGGGGCAAGTCATTGGTAGGATGATTCTGACTTTCTGACTTCTTATGAATGATGAAGATCTCCAAATCCAGAGTCGGATGCTAAGGTTTGAGATAGGACAGTGAAAGATCTTCACTTCAGTCATTTCACTCCACATGCATTTCCCTTCCAGAGTGATCTTTCTATGGCTGGCCCATTCTTGGAGGAAATGACGAAAGAAATTCGATATTTTTTGCTTCAATAGACAGTCCATATATGAATGGATGGATGAATGAGCTTTTTGTGAGGATGAAAAGGCAAATACCTGAAATAAGTGAACATGTTTGTCAAGGGACTTCATTAGCCATTTCCTCCAATTTCTTTTGTGAAGTGAGCCCCCTGAAAGGCATTCAGAAAGTTTACCAATTAAGACATATCAATCAAATGACTGGACCTGGGAGCCAAATTAAAGGTAGGGAAATGCGATTTAGCTTTTCGCGATAAATCCGTAAATAGATTAAATGTAAAACTTTTGATTTATTTGCTTCCCACTATTACAATACAAGAGAAAATTGGCAGGAGCAATTATCCTTGCATATGAATTACTACATGACTAGGTCAAACATCGAAGTTATTAGATTTGCCTAAAAATGAAAGTCATGCAGGTTATGAATCCCGAGTTGGTGAAGGTCAGCAACAACCAAACATCCTTTTAATACTTATTAGTTCATTAACTTTAACATGCAGAATGAAAATTAAGTAATTTACTCATGTCCCCTCCGGATACCTTTCCATACTCCATCCAACTTACCATCATTTAAACAGATATAAAAAATTAGCAAAACAGCAAACAACAAAATATAATAAACAACAAAATTAAGTCCATGAGAGCAATCACATAAGAAGGATTACCTAAATCAAATCAGCAATAAACATGTTTATGCCTCCTCCATCTGTGGAGGCGACTGAATAAAAATAAATAAAAACTTCAATCAACTTTAATTTCAGCAGCCTTCATCCCACCCATTTCAAAATAACAACCACGAGCATTTTGATTACTTCACAAAGCAGACTCCTGATTAACTGAACAATCTCAAAAAGCGTAAGAATAAAATCATATTGATCCCAAGGCAGGAAATTGTGGATTTTACAAGAAAAAAAAACTTTGTTTTTAGTTTTTATCTTTCTTGAGACATTCCTGCAAAGAAAATAAACGAATCAACAAACTTTCCCTTTGAACCGAATTTGTGTACCCATCCAATTTTAAAGTTTGAACATTTTACGACCTGTACATCTCATCTTTATCTCTTTCTTTATATCTATTCATGTTTTTTTATTGTGATCCTCCTAAAGCCTGATTCAGATAATCCTCTTTTCTCACAATTGGCGACACAGCAAGTATAACGATGTCTCCTTGAAAACTCGTGTACAACTCAATCTGAGCCGAATTCCTCCCATTTTACTGGAGGTCCTCCGAATTGTGTCATCCTTTTTGCGTTTGCTGTAGGACGACTGGAATTTGTTTGTTTGCGTTGGGTGGAAGTTGGAGAAAATTGGGAAGTGGCCGATCGACACAAAGTGCAGGTGAGAATACGAGACAGTCAGTATGCAGCGCTGATTTTTAAGGTCGTCAGCTCCGTTTCCAGGAACTACAAAAAACAGCAAAAATGACTTGGCAAAGTGATTGCAAGAAAGTATTCTCCCGTTTGATGTAGAATGGGATGGTGAAAAATACGTGACATTGTTATGCATACAAGCTCATTTTTTTCTAGTTCCGTTAGTTCCGAAAAAGTCTGCCCATTTTCTGGAGAACTCATTGCAAAACAAAGTGAAAACCGGGTTGGTGCGGAGAGTCTGGATATCGTTATGCTCGTGTCTTTATGAACTCCCTCCACCATTCTTTCTGCAAAGGAAGGAAAACAAAAGGAGAAAGTTGACTTGGTCCTTTTTTGCTGGTTCCTTATAAGCTGGATCGGTTCTCTTTAAGCTTGGGACCTGCTCTTAGTTGTTTTATAGGGAGGGTGAAATATGTGCAGAGAAATAGCACAACATATTTTATTGTCTTTTTTCCAGCTTTTGTGTGAGTTTCGACTCTTGTTTGGAATCTCAACTGGAAACTGAGAAGTTAACACTTTCACTCTTCCTCCTTTCGTGCCTATACATAATGTAGCCAAAAAAGGTTTGCTTGTCGTCTTACCCTGATTTTCTTGGCGTTGGTGAGAAAGAAAGCTGGCTTTTGTCTTTTTTTTGTTGCCATTTCCGACAACCACTCTCCCCATACAGTTCCAATTGTGTACGTTTGGGATTTTGGATGTTGAGCGGAGTTGTGGGGAACTGCTGTTGAAACCATCGTCTGAGGAGTCCATTAGCTTGGCACTAATTCTCAGAGTGGATCCCCAGACTAGAAAGTAAATATTTAAATGGGGCCGTTTGCTAAAAAAAAGTCCATCAATACTCTAATGTAGGAGATTTATTTGGGTATTTTCTCAGAATGACAATTAGACTTGAATAAAGTGAATTAGTTTCTAATGCTGAATTTAATACATTGGAAGCAAATCTAGTCAAAGCTTATAGAAATGGGGCCCTTTAATCTGAAAGCCAATCAGGGAAATTTAACTAATTGTCATTTTTATAGCAATAAAAGACCATCCTCTCATTTCCTCTCTCCAGCACTATTGTCTTATCCAACCTCGCATGTCAGTTTACCTGTCCTTTGTCCCGATATGAAAATCATAAAGGGAGAAAAATCCAGATAAGATCTCCAGTTAAGAAACCAGGCAGTTTCAATTTGTCACTGAAAGGTCTCGAGACAAAAAATGATAAAACGCTTCTCTTTACTTCCTCTTGTAAGAAATATGGGAGGCTTGCTGGGATAAAAATGAAAGCCTTTTATCCTTCAAAAATCTATGTGTATTTCCAAAGAGGCGGAATCATGGCAGGTGTAATCCTTTCAAAAAGAAACAAAAAAAAACTTTCCCTTTTCTCCAGCGGAAAAGTATTATATGTGGTTTTCATGGAGTGGCAAAGCAAGTGGCAGGAATAATAAAAAAAATTTAGACGTTTCATAAAAAAACATTTTCTTTTCTTTCTACAAGCCCATACATAACATGAGCAAGAGGACTATATGATAACATGAGTGGTGTTTGGGTGTGGGTGGCAGCATTCTCCAGAATTTACATCTCCTACTCCATTACACTTTCAGTACTTAAACATCAACATTTACAGTCCCCCTTGCTAGTCTCCGAACAAGCCCATTTCTTTGTAGAAGCATCCTGAGCAGCGTCGGAATCGGGGAACTTTTCCACTGAAAATTTGTAACATGAGCCATATATCGTTAATAAACTGGAGACTCCATTTCTACCTTCCTTCTTTTCACTTATTGTCTATCCAGAGCGTTAGCTCCAGTCCAATTTCCATATTTTAGACTTTTTGATTTACAAAATGACTTTAGGTTTGTTTGGCTCAGCGCCATCCCCATCATGGTCATCATCATCCTCCGTGCCTTAAAGTACTATTAATGGTTCTCTTGCAGAAAGGACTACCTACTGAAGACCATCCCATCCCATTCCAAGTGGAAGTTAGCTTTCAGCAAAATTATTATTATATCCTTCCAGCGGTGAACTATGTGCGTGTTCCCTCCGCCGTCCATAGTCCTTTACCATCTTTTAAAGGGCCGGCTTCCGTTTCTCAGGGTTGCCAAGCCCGTGTCATATCCTTCCGTGGACGGAGCAGCATTGTGGAGAAAAAAGCGTCTTCCAAGCAGATTCACCTCCATAGACACCCTTTCCATATTCATTCCTCTTGTTCATCGTTGGAGCGTACCAGGTTTGTTCTGTATCATGCCATTTCTCCTCTTTGGAATAACGAGGGAAAGATCATCATTATCATGACCACAGGAGAGAGGATCCCATTCAAAACCTCTTTATGAGCGAACGCAGCAGGCTCAGTTTAGTTTAGAAACGTCCAACCAAAGTCCTCAAAGGTTGTGGAGTAGTTTGGTGGAGGAGTAAAATTGAAACAAGTAGCGCAAAAAAATGACCACGAGTTCTCATATCCTATTCGAGAATAAAAAACTCAGCTCTGTCTTCACGTTATTGTTATGGGCAGACTTGGTCAGTGTTCCCATTTGGCAAGAAATGTTTGCCTTTCTTCCTTATCCCCTTCTTCTATATTGTATTTTGGGGATAACTCATGAAAAACTAATACCAGTCAATAATTTTCCTTGTTCCTTTTAAAAGAATTGTCAAGTTCGGGAGATCAAAATGAATTATGTATTGTTTATTAAGTTTTTAACAGATAAATTACAAGCTGATTTCCATTTTTTATCGATTTCATCCCCGTCATACCCCCATTTCTACAAGATAAGCGTAAATATTGCCGACTGCCAATAACTTTCATCTCTCAACCAGAAATCTAACCCCGTCAGCTTAAAAATTCTGTTTCTTGGTTTCCCTCCCACACAACACAATATGAATTGATATATTCCATGTAGTTCATATGTTTCCATCCTCAGGAAAGGCAAACAAAGAAAAAACCCAACCGGACAAAAGTAAATCATCCAGTTTCCTTCCTCCTGTCTGTTTATATTGGGTTTAGTGAACGGTACAATAATGTGTCAGAGTGGGACAAAAAAATAGCTGTCGACCCAAAAATATATTTACAGGGTCAACAGGAATAAGCTCAGGAATTAGTTCTGTTAACAAAAGAGATTTTCTGGAAATCGGGGACATGGACTGCTATAAAAAAATATGCTTATCCGACAGCAAGCCTCATATTTTGACATTGATAACTTAAGCAGGGAACAATCTAAAATTTCATATTTGGTTTTAATATCATACTCGAGTGTCCATCCTTATCGATCCAACTATTCTTGTGAAAGAAAAGAAAAGTTTCATTTTGGAAATGTGCGATCTCAATATAAGAAACTGATAAATGGTATGGATGAAAGTCAAGCTAAATTTGGTTATCGATTGAGCTTAACTAGCTGAATTTAAAACTTTAGCTAAATATCACCATTCACTTTAGGCGTATTATAGCAATGTCAATATTTCTTTTTCTAATCAAGTGAGAAGGCAAGCTTATTCAAATTCATAAACTGAAGCGTGGCTTGGGAACAGACAGAAGCCGTATATACTTAATTGTTTCATGAACTTAATATTTATGTAAATTTCTATTTACCTTTGAAAGGAAAAAAGTTGACCCAACCACCTTTTCAGACTTCATTTCACCATCACCAAATCTTTCACTCGAGACTTTATGATAAACTTACAAAACATATACATATGTATATTATTTTGAGCGATGGCTAAGGTTTCAGTTTGAAGGTGACTTTCACCTAAACACAAATGACTAATGCGCTACTCACAACTAACGTCAAAATATGTATATTATTATCCTGATTATGCATACTGCTTTGCATGTCAATTAAATTTATTTGGGAAGGGGCGTATCCTCTAAAGAATATTCCAAATAAAAAATGGTTGATGGCTACTTTAATATGAAAACGATACATTGCTGAAAACTTATTCCAACTTATCTTCAAAAAATGATGATGAATATTTTCTAATCAAAATTAGTCTTGATTTTGTGCTCCTGTTGATGATAAGAAATTTCATATAAAAAGAGCAACTCTGCCAAGATAGACTTCACTATTTGGTTGAGGGTTCAACTGAGAACATTGAGTCTCCGCTGAGAAGTCCTCCCGTCAGAACCGAGCTACTTCGAAATTCTCAACTGGTTTACTCAAGTCAGTAAACGTCTTGTGATCTTCCGCTCTAAACCAATTTCGCTTTAAAGCACAAAAATGTGTAGAGTTGCCAGGGCTTCCGAAACCGAAACCGTTGAGGTTTCTGATGCTACCGATGTTTCCAATGTTTCCACTCCCTCCGTTACCGATGCAGAGGCTGAATTTCAAGTCGTTACCCTCTCCGATGAGGAAGATGATGTAATAATCATGGACACCACAAGCACATCTCTCACTACTGCTGCCCAGCAGAGCCAAGATCATGAGACTATTCCAAGCCATGAGGGAGCCACAAGGGAGAATACCACTTCAATTCAGGATCCGGTCATGTTTCCTCCGGAAGTTACACCGAGTTCTCCTCCTTCGACTTCCCAGTCAACTCCAGGGAGTTCACCTTCTACAGGCGCCCAAATCCATGCTAGAAAAATTGGCAAGGTGAACGGGGACGATGTTTTCGAAAAAGTGGGTCGATCGGAAAGTGACAGGGTCAGGTACGAACTATTCGTTTCCAGACGCCAGGAAGACATCAGCATATTGAAGAGAAAGCTGGAGAACGTGACGGAACAAGCCACGAAGGCCAATCAACAACTGACACAAGCTAATCAACAGCTAGCTGACACTTTAACAAAGACAATCACGGAGAAGTTGGAGACAATGTCCGAAACTGTGTCATCGGCCTGTGCAAAGGACATCGCTGAGTTGAAGGAACTTGTCACTAAGGGACTTGATGGCCTCAAGGAGTCCATGTTACGGAATCAGGAATACATGTTGATTGAGCTTGACCTCGCAAAAAGAAACTTCGAGGATTGTCACCGGGGATTGAAGAATGGTCAGAATGAAATTCTAGAGCTTGTCAAAGCAAAGAATGGCTCCAAGCAAGGTAAAATTAATTGTTTTCCAACAAAATCATATTTTTAAGGTTTAGCAAGCTGTATAATCTTTTTACTAATCATCTCTAAATTATATTTTTTCATTTCAGCTGGAACCGTGGAAACTGCAAAGCAGAACTCTGCCATGCTCAATGTCAGTCAAATGAAGACAAATAACCTTATTCCCGCAAAAGGTCAATCAAAGGAAGGGTAAGTAAATTATCAAATTAATCCGAAAACAATGTTAAATTATAAGTTCCTCTTTACATGACTATTTTAAATCATGCATTTAATCCTCTTTAACTATTTTCCAGGTTATTAGAAGTGTATAATCATCTATTTTCTCCTGACCACCCCACTGATGAGCCGGCCCCAAAAGATGTGTCTCGATCTGGTGCTAAAAGACGTGGAAGGCCCCCACTCAGTTCTTCCGCTCACAACCAGAAAAAAAAGCGTCAAAACTAGGATCAGCCTAGAAGGAAGTAGGATGACCTCGCCTAACTACCCTTCAATATGGAAACTATCACTGAGTTTTTATCATTCTTTCATGACTAAAAATGATATTCAAAGTTAGGCTAAAATGTTGTTTACGACTTAAAACTGTTATCTTTTTGCTCTGCTTAAAGGTATGTATCTTTCTGTTAATTTAAAATATTTACAATGTAATTACGTTATGAAGAAGTTTCGTATTTATTAAAAAGTTACACTCCAAATCAAATGTGTCGTTTTCAACTACATTTATTCAATGCTGGCAGTAAATTTTGCACTCAATTCATCAAGTTTCCATTAACCAATTTCTCATTCTTAAGCAATCATTTTCTGGAAAAACATGCATTTTTATTCATTTTCTATCATATTATCCATTATATAACTAGGAAATGGCGCTAGGATTAGGATGGAGAAGGACTTATCCATATTCCCTGACAGATTATTGATTGAGAGGATTATTATCTCTGAATTGGGAAGGGAGCTTGGGACTGTGAAAGGGGAAAATTCATGACAATTTATTTCAAAGCGGCGACAGATTATTCCAGTACAGAAGGGAATCATACCTAGGGGAAATTAAAGACATTTGGGAACAGGGACGATGCTAATATGATTAGTAAAATAGCAAGGTTTTTTTGGGAGGGGAGCCTAATCCCCACTTCCAGGAAGTGTTATTATAGGAAGGACATTGGAGGAATAGTGAAATCCATCCATCCATCCATTGCATAAAGTTAAAATCTGGGATTAATGATTTAAAATATTTGATCATCCATCACATCACAACTTTCCTGGTAAATGTCATAACCACTCAGACCAGCACACTTCCTTTCACAAGCTCATTTCTCCCATCTGCACAAATCCCTGCTTCCCTTCACAAATAGCTGGTTCACATAATTACATTTTTTTCGTAGCCACAAATTTGCTGGAAAAATTTAATTCCATCCCAATTATTCCTACATGATCTTTCCCTTCTTTTGTGCCCTTTCACTTTGATCTCTTTGCCAAATCCCTTGAAATTTGACTAACTACATGGATGTGCGCACTCATCCATCCAATTCTTTGAAACATGATTACCCCTCCCCGACCCATGTTTATGGTTTTGTAGTCAGGCTTATTCCCATGAAAATAATTGCACTTCCACCGCAAAACTGGCCGGCACGGTTCCTCGAAAGAAGTAAAATTTGGTTAACTTCCAATTGGAAAACGTAAGCGATAATACGCTTCAAGGATGAATTCAAACGGAAAGCGACTACCGGTGTATTTCGTTGATCAAGTGGAAGTAAAACCAGTTAGGAAGGAGCGAGCCCCAGAACAACATGATCATATCATATCAGCATCAGCCTCGTAAACTTCCCACCGTTGGGATATCTCCCATGCTTGGGACTTTCACTTGGAATGGAATT
Organism: Lepidocyrtus paradoxus; assembly: GCA_034696885.1. Lineage (NCBI taxonomy): Eukaryota > Metazoa > Arthropoda > Collembola > Entomobryomorpha > Entomobryidae > Lepidocyrtus > Lepidocyrtus paradoxus. The sequence goes on along the minus strand of JAQGAH010000616.1, from coordinate 16,594 downwards.
GTTTATGATGAGAAATATTGCATAAAGCTTAATAAGGATTCACAACACATTTAAATTTTACAACAGGCCCAGCAGCCCACCACCACGACTTGAGAACAGAATCTGATCAAATATTTGTGCAGGGTGTTTGGACTTTATGAATGTAGCAAAACTGCGAGTAGAACTTACGTGAACAGTTTTTTTCTCCAGGTACTCCATACAAAATGAAGTGTGAAAGTTAATAAGCAGAGTATAAGGTAACCATCCTTAGAATTCTTAAGTATTACGACCAGTGCTACGGCCTCCCCATCAGTCTCCAACTTGCTCCCGTTTTTTGAAGGGGAATCATGAAATATTTCAATTACGTGGAAGCAACCTCCCAAGTAATTCCCTCATAAATGAACAACAGCCTTAAATTCACTCTGTATTTAATATCATGAACTCACCTTTTCCCTTTAAAGCATGAACTGGGAATATTTTTTGATGTCAGATGTCTTCACAGTGGAAGAGGATTTCGCAAAGGAGGGAAGGCTACCTTCTTGAATTTTTATGTATTCTGGGAAGAGGGAAAATATTAAAAACAATTAGGCTCAATCCCCCCGAGGGACTTCCCATTCACTTTTATCCAGCTCACCCAGCTAATTTCAAAGTTGGATCAATTTTGACTCACGACCTTGCTCCGTTTCCCCCCTGTTTAAAATATAAAAGTTTCGAAACAGGGAAAGAGGGAGAGAGAGCGACTCGAACCATTTTTAATCATGTTTCATTCAGTCAAGCTGATACACTCTATTCCTTGCTATATGTCTTGAAATGAAAAACTAAAAGGGTTAACCATTTCCATTTAAAACTGTCACAATTCCCATCTTTATCATCAGTTCAAGTCCAGACTGTCCATCGGAGTAAGCCACTTTCACATGGTGGTCCTCAAATGGAACGAGATCATCCACGGGAATAAAAAAAAATATCCCTCAAATTTCATTCTTCATCCACTTCCATTGCCCAGGTATAACTGTTATAAAATGTGCTGCTCTATTTATTGGAGCTCCAGGTTTCAAGTGACACATGCATTACGCTGTCATAATCCCATTTACTTATCTTCCTCGTCCATGGGCCCCATTCCTATAATGGACTTTTTTCCTCCTGGAAACTCTGACAGAAACTATTTGGGTGACACTGAACAAGGAGCGTTTCTCGCTGTATTTCTATCACAACTGCTGGCGCTGAGTTGTGTCAGCCAAAAGTGAAATGACATGACTAGTAGTTCCCAGCTTCTGAAATGGATACTGGTTTTTTCTTAAGAAGAGAAAATCAGGAGCGATATAGGACTGGAATGGTTGTGGATTTAGCGGAAAGCCTCCAGAAAAAAAAAACGTTTATTTTTTTGCCAAGAAAGTCTTTTTTCACACTTGAAGACCTTCACATAGTACTGTAGTGGGTGGAGGGAGAAAAAAGGAATAAGTTTTTATGAGTTGGACTGACGGAATTTACTGCGTTGATTGTACTTACTTGTGTCACCCAAGTCATTTTTAGGAAGGGAGGGGAAGAAAGTTTAAATTAATGAAATTATTTTTTTTTGAGAGAAAACTGCTTACCAATAACTTTTTTTCCTGAAGTTTGCATTCCAATCCAAATAATCTGTCCGGTCGTATTGGTAACTCTACTCCGAATGGGAATTGAGCCGCCAGTTATTCTTAAGTGCATTCATTAAAACAGGTTGCTAAAAATACAGGACAACTTTGTCTGAAAAACCAGTTTCGAGGCAGTTTAAAGTAACCTTTTTGACCGCTGACTAGTTGAAGTGGAAGGAAGAAGTGTGCATAGTTTTTGGATGGATACATTTTGGTTGGCATTTGAAAAAGAGGTTAAGTATCCATCATTCCATTTACATAAACATTTTAATTTGGATCATTTTAATTTTGCATTTTCATAATAACTAATCCACTTAAAAATCAGCAAAATATTTGCAAGTCATCATTAAATGCAACAGTAAAATTTCCATTTAAAATCCTCAATAAAATGTAATAACCGTTCAGTTGATTTGCCAAATATTCAGATCCCCCTCCAACTAAATTGACAAATAATAGGGAAAGCGCATTCTAACATCCCACAGCAAATTCCACTCCATCCATATCTTTCTCCCTTAAGGAAAATAAAAATGCCGGAATGCCATATTCCCCACCTCCAGAACGATAGTTTCTTTCCAGACCTCACCATTCTTCTCGCCTTCTCCATCTTCCCCACCTGTCCTCCCTTGGTTTGACTAAGGTCTCCCTCGCTCATCCTCATATTCCACATTCCCTCCAGTGCACAAAGCCACCGAGCGAGAGAGAAGAATGCACAGACAGGAAAGGAAATGCTGAGACGGAGTAAGCAAAGCAACAGTGAAAGTAGCGCCTCTCCTCCAATGCTTCGCTCCTTTGCTGGAGGGTTATAAGTTTGCTAAGAGTCCAGGGATTTAGCAACACTGCAAGAGTTGCTCTTGTCCCGTCAACTTTCACTCTGAGTCGGCCTTTTCCACACAGAAATATATCCGCTCCTCTCTCGCTGGGAAAGTTGGAAAAGGTTACACTTTTCCTTTTTGACATTCCGCTCAGTCCAGCATGTAACATGGCAAACTCAGATCTATGAGCGTTGTCAAAGAAACGGCAGACTTTGCAAATGAGCATAAACCATTTCATTCTTCCCTTCCCTCATCTTTACAAATTTCATCTCTTCTTGAGTGTGAGTGCGAATGTGTTTGTGTGAAAGAGATTTTATTTGAAGACATAAATTAAAGTGTTACATCTGCTTTCTTCCTTCCCATCCGCCCCTTCCTTTGTTCAGCATGAATGGACGGTGTAAGTCCTCACAAGATTTTCACACAGTCCAACAGAAACATCCCATATTCCTCCCGATCTAAGCTTTCCCCCTTGTGTGATTCCCTTGAAGGTGCATATTCATATTTATGATTTCACCCTAATAAAATATAACGTTGATGTAGCAATACTTAAAATCCTCAATCTGATTATCTCCCTCCCATATGTCTCCGTATCTCGACTCGCTTCAATTCAAACTGTTTAAACTTTACTCAAACATTTCCACCTCAGACTTATAAAAGTATCTCAGATAAGGAGTTCTCTCCGGGTGCTCCCCTCCACTCCCAACAAGATATTTTGTCTTCCTCTCAAGGTCTCAAACGCTAAGAATAAAACAAGATACGACGATATCGATAAGCCCCTTTCACAGGGACTGCTCCAGTGTGAATTTTGTGCAACAAGATACAATTCAAGTTAGTTGAACATCTAGCGTCTCACACCAAAAACACAGAAAAATGATGTTCTTTACATCCTCCTTTGTTTAGACTCTCAACCTTATCATCATCATCATCATCATTCCCAGAATCTAAAATAGACTACTTCTACGAAGGATTTTCTCAATCCTCGGCGGTCTTCTCACTTGAACGACATTTGACTACACAATAGACGGAATCAAGTTGGGAGTATATATTATTTTTTTTTGGCTCCCATGCCATTCCACTCCAACTTCCTGATCGTCAAAAAAGGGGGAAAATTCTTCACTACTTGATTTTACTCCCGTTTTTTCTCTCTACTCTGCCGTGACACATGATAAGCCGACATAAGGACTAAGGATACATAATACATGTATCCATTTGAGAACAAGTTGTTGGCTTCTTAAAAAAATCCATGACAAGCGAAAACATTCTATTATGCAGAGAAGCATATAATATCCTCATCCACGCTCCTTTTACTTGAGTGGCTGCAAGTGAATTTTTCTGTAATATTTCCCGATCCTGAATATTTATTCCTTAATCCTATTTTTCTTTTTGGGACTAAGTCCCGAAAAATAGGATATAAAAAAGCCGCTTGAGAATAGGATCAGTTGCTAATTTTGGGAAATGTGAGGGAGTACATAGTGAAATGCCGTAAGCCATTTGGATACTTTTTTGTGAATGAAATTTTGCAGAGTGCTTCGCCTCAAAAATATAGTCGGAGTAGAGTAAACATGAAGATTATTATTTAAACCTAGTTGGGTAGTTTAGTTTATTGATCATTCTGTCTGGCTCTGAACAAGAGAAATAAAAATAACAAGGAAAGTTTACCAAGCGGTCCAGTCTTTATCGGAGGTAAGATGGTACTTTATTAACTATTCCAATAACATACTTTATCTATTTAATTAGCAAATAAAATTAGCATTTTTTTTATCTTATCAACCTGATACTTTGAAACAACTTGAATTTAGCAAAATTCATTATTTAAATTTAACGTTCGTAAAGAAATTCGTCCAAAACTACAAGTAAAACTTAAATTGGCTAAATACTAATCCATAATCATCCTTTCAAAGTCAATCTGACATACATGGATTCTGACAGTCTTATAACGGGAAAGGATGACAAAACAAAAGGAAGTTTCCCTTTTCCTCCAATGTAAGTATTGGGTTGTTAGGTCTTTGACGGTTTGTGTAATCCACCACGAGGGAATTCCCTTTCATATCCTAAGTAGTTCCACTCCGCCAGCAGTATTCTGGGAACTGCGTTAATCATCTTCTAGTATGGAGGCTTATGCTAGATTGTCATTTGGCATAATCCTCCCAAACTGATCATCCAAGCCTTGCTCATTTTATCTGCTCTCCATCCCAATTTGGGGATATAGAGGGAGAAAAATTAATACCTACAATCGCGGCGTCAATTCCCCCCTGCAAAAAAAAATTGATTTTCATTCAGTGCATGGAAGGACACTTCATACTCAACTCATATAATTAAATTCCGTTTTCCCCATCCTCAACGGAAAAGAGATATTCTGGCCACAGCCACACAAAAATCCATTTCCTCGGTTCCCCCACATTTATATTTGACGGATATTACCAAACTTTCTTTATGAATGGGCTCACCTGTCAGCCATCCTTTTTGTGAAGGACAAATTGATTTCCTAATTCAGCCCTGCTATATATTCCTCCCTGCTCCAAGTTTCCAGGAAGAAAATTTCGGAGGAAGTTGAAACCAAGATATGACTTATTACTAGTCCCGTCCCCCATTCCAGGAGAAATGGGTAAACTGTCGCGTTTCTTTTTTGTTTTCGGTCAACACTAATACTTGGAGAGCCATTCATTTTCCATTCTTTCAGTCCATCTCAGTTTTATTGACAAGAAGGAAAAAAATAGTTAGTTTTTTTCATTGGAGGGTCTCGGCTGATGAGATGGAGTCTTCATTTTTATGCAAATTGCCAATCCTTCCAGTCAAAGTTGATGTGCAGGCTGGATAGCGGGATATTAGCTTGTTCCCACTTTGGAATTCAGAACGATGGCGGATGATAAGAGAAAATGAGGATATTTTATGTCGCGTTTGCTGCGCTCAGCCCGCCATATATTTACCTATGAACTTGTGATTTCCTCACTTTACTCCACTCCCCTCCAACTCCATTGTTTACCGGGTTAGCCACACCGGAATATTTGGCACTTTTTCTGGTGAAAATGTCAATTTGCTAGTGCAAAGCAGAGTTTCAATTTCCTCCGCTCGAGCACCACATCCCCTGGGACAATTTTTGTGCAAGGTAATTTGCAATAGTTCATTTCCGGCTGGAAAAGATGAGGAAAGAAATTGAAAATAGTTTGCACATAAAAACTTGATACAGACATAAGCCTGTTTACCCAACATGTGAGAAATTATGTAACATATTTTTCATCACGTTCCCCCAGTCAGTAGAAGCCTACTCAAAAGGGAAGTCCGTGGATTGTGTAATAACCTTAATTAATTCGGAATGAAGATGAAAGCCATCGCGGATTATAATATGGGCTTATAGAGGGCCTGGATCCTTTGAGCTATTTATATGCCGGATGGGAAACCCGCTATTTCGTTCTGGATCATACTACTACTGATGTGTGAAAATCGCAAGAAACAAAAGAGGCTGATGACAGATGATGATGGGATTCTTCACTATTCTCATGTTGGAAAGTCCCCCCAGTTGAATGACTTTCGTGTGAGGCACGACCACATCGAAAAAGCTCATTGTCTTTGTTGGATGGAATGGGTGGTGAATGTGGGGGCATGTGAATTCTACCAGCGTGCAAAACTTAAGCTTGGCTGGGTCATGGTTAAGCATGCAAAGTGCGGAAGTGGCTGGAGGAGCTTTGGAGGAGGAACATTGAGCTTATGAGGAAAATGACTGGAATTCAGATTAAAATATTGCAGGATGAATTGAACGGCTATGGATGACTGAACCTGTTGGCGTGAGAATGAAAGGGGAGGGGAGATCATTCAGAAAAGTCAGTCGATGATGGTAGGGTGGAGAAGGGGAAAGTCAATAATCTAAATACATAGAAAATATATGGGGATGATATGGAGCCATGTAATTCTACCTATTCTATTTCACTTCCGATTCAATAGAATTTTAAAGATTATTAAACTGAGTATGAATGGGCTTTGATCCTTAGCTATATTTTCTTCCGCCTACGCAAACATCCTCTGTCTATAGTGGTCGGTGACTGTCGGTGAGCAAAGTTTAAACTAAATGTCAGGTCTTTTCATCAATTCGTATACGTCCCTTGTGCTGCTGACACGAGACTTGTCAACCGGACAACTTTTTATGGTAACATAATATCCCTCCAGCTTCTGGGAACAACGTACATCAAAGGGAATCTTGGCTAAGTTCATTTAGCTTCATCTCCTCCTTTCACCCAAGTTCAATTAAAGTTCCGTCTTAGCCACTACGTACGTAGCTAAGTAACTTTCCCATAGGTCTACCGTCATCAGGAAAAACTTGGGGGAAATCTTGGCGTCATGTCCTCTACCCCACCACATGATATTCCCCACATGAAAAAATTACTCGTTTCCGAAGGAAACGAACCAAAAGACATGAAACAACAAACAACAGTTCAAGTACTTTTACCAGCACCTCCAACTACCACCATCCGCCTCCTCCAATCTCTCCAGTTACTTTCCCCTGTCCTCACTTCAGCCAAACTGACAACCCTGCCAAAGTAAAAGTTCTTCACTTGGGTTTCGGAGTAAATCACACGCGTTTTTTTTATGGAAAGGGAAGCATATTATGAGAAAACTAATTTAGCCTCGTCGAGTCGAGGGTTCCATCCAGCCAGGAAACAGAAAAGGGGCAGAAGGCGAGAAAATAAGTAATCTTCATTCCCTTCATCATCATCATCTTCATCATTCATCCTCGTCATCAACTTTCTCTTCCAGAAAAAATATGGCGAGGCTCACATAGTATCCGTGTAAAACTTGTTATGTATTTTGTAACTGAATTTTTCCCCCGTGTCTTCCCCCAACAAAGAAAACGGGGCAAATGAGATGAAAGTAAAGAGGGAGCATGGCTCTGATGAGTTGAGCTTCTGCCACTCAAATTTCATATTTAATAATAAACGACATGGCTATGGTGACAGTGACTGGAACAAAAGATCAATAAAAAAGTCTTCTGTTCTAGCGGATGAAGCTGTATGAAAAGGGCTTCATTAAAAAAAAACGAGATTTTTTTTTATCAAATGCAGAGTTTTTTTTCCAAAGGACTATAATGCTTTTGTGATAAAAGGAAGAATTAGCAAATTGCGAGAACTTCACATAGAATGAACAATACTGTGGCTGAAAAATATTGCACCATTTTCACTCTTGCATAAATTGTTTATGATTTTTACAAAATTATCTTTAAAAAGCTAAAGTGCCGAGGGAACCACAAGAATTTCAGCTTTGATGTGGGTGATCACTGATGATGATGACGATGATGATGATTTACGCTGTTCATGTCACGTCATTGCCAATTATTTCCAAGCAGGCTTCTCGCTCCCTGTGATTGTCATATTTTTCTATCATGTGTGGATGGGGAAAATGAAAGCTAAACAGTTTCTTTCAAGTTGGGGAAGAGACGAAAAAAAATATATTTGATTACATCCAATCCACTTCGCACATCGATCGCTTATCGAGTAGTTTTTTTATACTTATTCCGCGTCAAAATATCACTTGAAAGGGAAGACATAACATGGCACTCATCTCATTCGAAAAAGTGTATCATTTCCTGTCACGGATCTGGAGGATAAAAAGAATCTCATTTTATGGACGTCTGCATGTTTCATTATTGACAATGGATGGTGGCAGGAAGGAATGAGGCATTGCTTTCGTAAAAAAGCTTATAATTTCCACTTCTACCTTTCTTTGAGGATTTTTATTTTCAATTTTCTTCCCATTTCCAAGAAGGTAGTTCATTTCAAGGAATATTTTCCCGAGACACCGCCGCCGAGGCAGACACACACGCCATTACCAAGAAAAACAGGATAAGCATATCTGTCGTGACAGGGATGAAAAGTAGGATGAAAGTAAATAAAGTTGTGGAATGGCGTATATCCCTAGTTAAGTAGTTTCTCCGTCGCCGTCATCATTATCATCATCGTGATCACGTAGCCAAACATCCTTCATTCAAAGTCAAACACCTTTTCAGAAAGCAAAGCAAAGCAAACTACTTATCCCATGTCCTCCTTCATAGTAGTTTCGCTAAGGTGGTGGTCTGCTGATGAAAATTCCATAAAAGACTCGTTAAGATGGGGAGTAAGTAATTCTAAAGGTAAACAGAAGACGAGGTTTTGTCTTCCACTCCCCAGTGTGGGCTGAGCTGCTTCCTTTGCTGACCACTTTCCTTCTCAGAGCCTGTCACTTGTCCGACTCCAAATTGCAGAGTTCATTCTGGAGTGACGTTAATTAGTTGATTTAAATAATTTATTGTGCAGTCTCTAATTAATAACATTATCATATCATGTCTTATGCTGAAATCTAACATGGTTTAGTGAATCAGCGTTTCTTAGCTGGTTCAATTGAAATGCCTTTTGATCTTTCTGCATTTTCGCAAATGTGTGCAGAAATTAGCTAATTAAACTGAATTTCTTCAAGGTAGTATCAAGATGTATATAGTAGTCTCGTCAATTAGGGTAATGATGACAGTTTCTTTCATGGCCTTGTTTACAGTGTCTTAAGTCAAAATCGACAAAATGGTAGACATGCAATAGTAAATCCATCAAAGTACGAGAAACAGTGACACAAAAGCACAACAGCAAATTCATTTATCACTTAGCACTTCTCCATTTCATAACTTTGCTGTAACCTTTTGTGGGAGTCCAGTACGGACGTACAGTCATTATAACTAAGTACTTCAACAATAATTATACTGATTCTGAAAGTGACCCTCCACTGTCATTCTCCACATGCCTTGATATAGAATGAATTAGTTATTTCCAGCTCTATTTACGAGACATTTCAATCTTGAACATATGTATCTATTTTCCCTCATCTCCACAATTCATGTCTTCCCCGATGCATCCAATCCATGGGAACATGATTGAAATTGATAAATAAATTTTTCATGAAATGAAATCCTAACCATACCAAATATATGCAATAAAATAATACTCCCCCCCCAAAAAAAAAAATATATATTCTTTTTGGATACAGCCAAGAACAAAAATAGCGATATTGTGGCCGGCCCTGTCTTCCTGATCCTTTGGATCGATATGACACAGAAAAAGGAAAACATCGGACTGAAATATTCCGACCTTCTTATAAATAATTCAATTAATATTAACTTCAGCCCGCGAGAGATACATGGTAGCTGTGATAAGGTGTCCATTCCACACGATCCAATCAATTCATACAATTCATATTATAAGTTATTCAAGCCTTTATTAAAGGACTTTTCCCCTCCTACGATACAATCCTGGTTCAGGGTTCGTGCAAGCTTCCGAAAACAACCACGCCGTTCCATTACTCACATATCGCAATCGTAACAACAGTAAAGCTATGACTGGAACAAGACAAGAGTGAAGAAATGACAAAGCTATTTCCGTGACTATTTCCTTCAGCCTAAATCCTCTTACCCAATCCATTACATACATATATCATTTCATGAGGAGACAAAGTCAGGAAATCAATTTCTTGGGGAAACCCACCAACCATCGGAGCGCCAACTCATTAAACAAACAAAAACAAAGGCTAAATATTTCACATTATTTCCCACTAAAAAGTATTTTGTTTCTTGAAAAAAAAGCTGAGACCAGTTCTAAACTTGGGAAAGTTTTATATCCTCCATTCAGTCTTTTTTATATTTTTAGTCCCATGCATTTTTTACAACCTTGGAGGATGCCACATGGCTCGATAAAAAAGAGTGGTGAAAAACGTGCCAATTTTACTATCCAACTTGCACTGTCACACTCGACTACATTAAAAACCAGGCGACAGTTGTTTTGACCGGGAGGACATCTTATCTGAGAACAGCCATGGTTGGAGTGAGGGGCAGGCCACCACAAAAACTGATATTTCCAGATGGATGGAGGGATAATTCCCTTAATCATGATTATGCTTGATGGGGCTGACCAACTGCCATAAACAAGTAATTTGGAAGGAGTATAGTTAACCATCATCCTTTTTCACTGTGATCAGCAGCCATAGAAATGATCACGAGGACATACATATAAGCTTAATAGCTCGTAAAGTGGAGAAAAGTGGCCATTTCCTACCGCAATTTATGAGTAAGTCGGGTTGTTAAAAAAAGCTGTTCTTTTATCCTTGGATTGGATTGCTGCTTCACAGAATAAGCAACTGTTTATTGCCGGATCATAACAATAAACAAAGTGCGAGGGACTCTGCCCTTTCAAAATAAAAGTCAGATACAGCCACTATACCTAGTCCTTTCTCTCCTCCATTTTCAACGGAGGAGTCAGGGAGGGAAGAGAATATGGGGAAAATATTGGATATTTTATTTTCTCCCTTTCACTTCGCCCCACTTTCATTGCGTAGGTGGATCTCGAGCTAATTATGATCCACTTTGGCCACCATCATACAACTGGAGGAAAAATGTATCATTTTGAAAGGGGGAGATATTTAATTAAGTGACTTTCCCCAAAAACATGTTTACTTTCTCTTGTAGAAAAGTTTACTTAATGAACATGACTGACTCTCTGTTTATCTTTTTTTTCCAGGGCAAACTTTTCCTCGGGAGTGTGGCAACTTCAGCTTCGGATTCTCTCCATTTCCCCTAAAAGGAAGAAGTTTTTTTGCTAATGACGAAATGATAACGGTCAATGCTCAACATACGGCTCATCCTCAACTCCTGAACTTGGGTAAGCTCCCCACTCGGAAAACTATTTTTGCTGACTTATCTACTTCCATTTTTGGATATTTTTTTTCTTTGTTTTGCTTTCACCTCTATCTAGTGTGCCTTCTCGATTTTAGGGATAGTCATATGTGTGGGGGGATGTTAGATGACATCTTTTATAACAATAATGAGAGAGGACAGAAGCAAACAAATGGAATGGGATCAATAACAATATCGAGGAAATGATGAGAATGGCCAAAGTTATGTTTAAACAGTGGCACCGCCGCTGGTCCCACTTTATTTTCCGTTGGGATATGAAGAAATGTTGGATGTGGACTAAGGAGGGAGAAAGACATCTTAGTTTTGTGAAAGATCGATCCCGGTTGGGGTCGGGGTGTAATAATTAGTTGATCTGATCCACAGAGGAATTAATGGAAAAAGTAAATGTTCTCTTGGAAAACAAAGGAAGCATGTCAAAACAATGAAATTTTTGAAAACTTTTCCTCCAGAGAAAGTTTTCGACTTCCCTTCTTAATTAGGAAGTTGGCCCAGTTATTTTCACAAATAGAGAAATATTATGATCCTCACTGATCCACTATGAACTTCCAATTGTGATCTTCCATAACTTATGAATGTTTGGGGGAGGGGAAGAATGATCCAAGTTATTTTATTTGGCTGGGCTTCTCACCTTCCATGATAATCAGTAAATAATGGATAATGGCCACTTTCCACTTGTGTCTCCAGTCAACGTCCAACTTCCAAATGGGCTGATAATTATATCATCACATTTCTCCTTTTTTTTTATTAAGTTATTCCTGGGACAAATATAGAGTGCATACCCTCCCATTTCTTCACTACCTAAACCCTTTCACTTTCCATTTTCATTCATTCATTTTTACTTTCACTCCCAATCATAACTTCTTTTCTGGGAAGCGACAGCACTAAAAAAAGTTTGAACCTGACAGGATAACGAGTTTTCTCAATAATTGGCTCTAATTAAAAGTGTTTCCTTTCTCGTGGGGGAAAGTCCAAGTGGAAAAATGCAAGAAAAATCTTTTACTCGAAACGTAAAAATAATTTGGGATGAAAAAATAAGCTAATTACTTCCACACCTGAAGTAAATATAACCTGATCAAACTAGAATCCTGTAAAAAAGCGCTCTTTTATCTAAAAATTCCTTTCATTGCTCTCCATTTCACTCTGAAAACCGGTGTGCAAACAGTCGTGGTTTCATTTCCTCAGAGACAATATGGCAATCTGGCTGCGGCCTTTGTGTAAAACGCTGTTTTTCCATGGAAAAACGTCTCGTTTCAATCCTGTTTCGATATATTTTGTAACGGGGAATATAAGCCATTTTCGCATATGGGTGCTTTCGCCACCTTAGTTTATTGATATCCATGCATAAAATATAACATAAAAACTTGATGACATTGTCATACCTTCCTTCTCCCCCGTTTAGTGCGGGCTACGCCACGGAAGAAACTATTGGGCTTGAAATATGATCATCCTCATTCCTTCAAAAATGTGGAAGGAGCTCTCACTTCCCCTTTTTGTATTTGCGTTGCAGTCGTGTCCCCACTTATTCCTTTCATCGTCATCATCATCCCATCATCTTTTTCAAGTCCTTCGTCACTTACTTATGCATAACTGCTTTTAGCCCCATTCCCCATCCCCATTCATGGCAGACGTGATTTCACTTGCTAAAGTGCATTTTCTCCTCAGCGGTTTATACCTCCGAGTCTGACATTATTCATGTGTGGAAAATGCATTAGCGTCATATCATGTCATCAAGTTACCGTGTTTCATCATCATCAGAATAAAGCATGTTATTTTTCTTTTGAATTTAATGCTCTTCTTAAAAAACGTTTCGCTTGGGAAGGGGCGAGAGATGGGAAGTGGGGAGGAGGATAAATGGATTGGGACGTGGAGGAAAGCTGGAAGTATATGGCTGTGGTGGTGAAAACTAAGCGTATTCATACAGAATAGTTCTAGGCTTGCGGCTCATTCAAATCCAAGCAAGGTATATATCCACCCACTTCATCTCCCACTTTTTTAAGTCTCCGGAGGATTTTTCCCTTACTTAATCATCTTTCTTTGCCAATGCCAGTGCAGTGCTTGCTCGAGAAATTATTTATGATGTGATGGAGGAGGAAGAGTTTCATACAGCTTCATATTTTTGAATCTTCACAATCAACTAAATGGTGTGCACAGTGGACCATTAGAGAAAATTGGAACGCTGGCTTTTTATGAAGCAGGGATGTTAATAATGCAGAATTACATGGGATTGTTTTGTGGATTCGGGTTACGGGAGTAAAACCCGGATCCGTAGGCCAAGTTGGTTGTAATCCATAATCTGTAATCCAACAGTCGTCAGTTTGACCGGAAAAACATACCTAAATCTGTCACTGTATGGCAAAGAAAATGTTGGAAAATGGTAATTTTTATTTTTAGGGTGGCTTTTTAATTATGGAAATATTTACGATTGAAAATTTTGTTAATCCTTATAAGAATTTTTATGGAATAATTCAAAAAATCTGCAATTCCAATGTAAAATTTGAGTCTTACCCCTGCTTTCCATAACTAATATACATATATATATATAGTGCGCTTTTTCAGCATGGCTCCGGATTCTTTGTCCATTTTTCTAATTAAGTTTTCCTCAATTATAGGATTTTTGCAATAAAGAGAAAAAATACAGATATATTAATTCTTCATTCAACCATTATGTAATAATAATATTCGTAATGAGAAATCCAAAGGAATTTCCCCCTTCCAGTTGTGGAACACGTTTTACCATTACGGCCAATTTAAGCACATAACTTCAACGAGTGACAATAAAACGGCAGGAGGTTTTGGATAACCGACTTCAGATGAGAATACCGCGTGCCTTGAAGCACATTAAATTATTCTTGTAAATTTTACCTTCCCATTTTCTCTCATTGGGCTCACGTTTCCCCTTGGAATCGTTTCATGTTGTCTGTCCTCCGAAGGGACTTAGGTGGTTCCACGTACTGTAAAGCATTTCAGTGTTATTACCTACTCCGGCATTTGCTTGCCACCCACTTAATTAATCGATACCGATCAAGCCAGCACCGAAGGGAAACCTCGACAAGCTGTAGCAAACCGGTTTAATTAGCAGTTGCAAATTCTCACTCCCAACCCAATAGCTTTTAGACAGTTGAACAAACCAATATACATCATTTTTAATAGCGGAGCCAGCATCATTACTTAGGCAGACATTCAATTGGAAGAAAAGGACTATGGAAGGCTTGTTTATTGAAATGTGCTGTAAAAGTATTCTCACCCGGCTCTCCTCCTCTTTCCCAATAACTTTATTCAACCAAACCACATCAACTCAATTTGTGTTCTCCCTCCCGATGCAAATCCCTTATTCCAGAAGAAACCAAATGGTCTGATATTTGTACAACTTTGATTAAGCCATGTCATGTCCTAACTAACAACCTGATTTATATATTATCCCTATTGTACATTTTCGATAATTGGAAGACTTTTGCAATTGCAGACAACAAACGGGAAAAAGTTTCCCCTTTATTTCCACTGACTCATGCAAAACCCAGATCTTCCTATGGGCTATAATTTACTGACAATGAAACCAAACTTGATTTTTTTCCTGAAAAAAGTTGTCCCATTCCTTCTTCCAGTTCCCACACATAAGCTGCAGCCCTCGATGGGAGATCAGCTCGAAAGTTTTTTTCTTCTGATTTCTACACCCAGACCAGACCTTCATTCCAACTAGAACATTCCTAAAGGGTTTACCCCTTCGGGTAAGTAATTAATTTCAGGTTGTCTCCCATCCACATACAGTTTTGGCACATTTTCCGGGCAACCCCTTGTATGGGAATAATTTGTTGTGGGGTGTTCCCCACAACTGTGTGGGGCCTCCCGGAAAAAAAAAACTTTTATCATGGGATTAAAAAGATAATTTTCTTCTGATTTCAAGAAACAACTGAAGGCCGATGGAGAAGAGAAAAGTTTTCCCTATGGGGGAAGTAAATTGGGAAATAAATGAATCAATTTTCATTCCATCAGCGAAAAGTTTCCTGATCATTTCTGGGGAACAATGATACACTTGAAATACAAATTATTTCTAATTTGGAAGAGGAATTCCCGGAACTGTTTATCTCAAATATTTTTTACGATAACTGTTGGGGTTTGTATTGTCCTTGAATATTATTGATGCAGATGGAAATTATAAAGAAAAATAGGTCATATCTTTCCTGCGTGGTTAACTTTAGTTTTCAAATGGGACCAGCAGATAAATAATTTCATTTTTTTTTTGTTTCAAAGCGAATCCTCCTCCTTGGCATGGGTGAATTGCGTAAGGTGCAGTGCAAAAAAGGAGACTTTTTTGCCATTCATGATGCCATCATCTGTCTAAATCTTCCCCTCCCCATTTTTTAACTTAACGTTAATTTGGCGTTTTAAACTGAAAGAAATGGTTGTGGATGAAAATTTATCTGATTCTTTCGTATAGATGGATTATGTAACTTTCCATGTGCTAAATCCATAGCCCTCCAAATTGTTCCTGATGTTAATCGCTTGACAATAAAGAGGATTCTGTTTTTACACTTGATATGGTAGAAAATTAGTTTTAGGAATACATAAACAGTGTGACTATGACTCAGCCAGTGTAAGTCACCCGTAAATGAGCATAGGAAATGGTTTGCATTTGGCAGAGTTTACTTTTTTGAGATACTAAAATTCTACCCATTTCTCCAGGCGGTACATGAAAGGAGTGGTGGCACTGGTGGCCCACCACTGGTGGGTATCATAATTCACTCAATTAATTAAAAAATCCACAAACCCCTCCAGGTTAATATAACCTATATATACCTATACCTATAATAAACCTATATGTATATACCTATTTATAGTTAATTTCACAGTGATTAAACGCCAAAAACTTATCCCCACCGGAGCTATTGTGATATGCGTATGAGTGGATTGGGCTGATTATTTTTATTTATGGATATGGATCAACAATCAGCATTCAAAAAATTTAGTTTAGTTTAATGGAAAAATTTACACAGAGGTCTGATTGACTTTCTGGTTGGCTGGTATCTGTTTGCCATACGTAAAATAAAATTGTGGAGGTGGATAAAAATCTAAAAGTAAATTTAACTGGAAAGTCCCCCTCCCCGTATCCAAATGTAACCTCGAAGACACTGAGCCTTTATGAAATAATAATAATAATATGAGAACAGCACTACCAGAACAAAACAAGCTGCGTTCTCTTTAATTTTCTTGAACTTTTAATTTACTGATGTAATTATATTATATACTATATTGATTAACCGCTTCTTAAACTATAGCCTATAATCGTTATCTCATAGTTCAATATCTATTGCTAATTATAATTACGATTACTAGAAATATGTTTGTAATAAACTAGAATAAATAACAACAAAGTAGAGCGAGGGTTGGTTAAGCTAATAAAAATTCTGATTTTTATTAATCACAGGGACTAAATTGTGCACCACATAAACAAATAATTACTAATTTTACAACAAATTTTC